>BQNB010193132.1:0-11561 GCA_026074375.1 Tanacetum coccineum
GATCACCATTGCTTTAATCCCTAAGATAGATTATAATCAGCAAATAAAGATGCTTTATGCGGATGCATTTAATTGTGACAGAATTCTGCATGTCTAGGTTTAAGGAAGAAGTACCGCCTTAATCTTAAGAATGATATGCCGCCTCGAGATAAGTAATCATTGCACTAAATAAACAAACCAACGTTCTGATTGGATTAACAATGGTTAATACAGTTTTCTTATATTTGGCTAGGCTGCTCTTTTATCTTCTGTTAATTTGCTTGCATGTGTTTTAGTGTCTTAAGTTGATTTTAGTCACCAGAAAACCCGTGCCAGTCTCTCAGGCTGAAACCCCCCTTTATCCGTTAGATTTAGGATTAACATAGGTTTAGCATATGTTTAACATAGAATAGAATTATCTTAGTTTAGCTAACTAAAATATTAATAAATTAAAAGATTGTTTCTCGCTCTTAGTGATCGACACCCTACTTACCACGAAACTACCACCGATCGGGTACACTGCCCGTTAAAGTGTTATTTTGGGTTAAGTCTGCAAAATATAAATTTAAAACTTGAAACCATAAAATTACAAGCACACAAAGACACATCAAGTTTTTGGTGCCGCTGCCGGGGAGTGAAAATTAATCTTGATTTTTATTTAATATTTTGGTTTTTAACATTAGATTAGATCTAACCCTTAGGATTAATGTAATTTAGATTGTGTGTAATTTTGTATATTGTGTATATTTGTCTTTAAATGTTTGCTTGTATATTTGTGTGTTTAATTATTTGTGTGATTTAATTGTTTTCTAATACACTGTTCTGGTCGATAAATCGATACGTCGTATCCATTTCCATTGGATACGGTGTATCCAACTTTCTTATCCAATATAGCGTATTCATTCAAAAGATTAATAGGGCGTATTTAGATACATTGAATACGGCGTATCGATCATCTGATACAGAATCAGAATCTGAGATTTCGTATTTGGTTTTTGTGCCTAATTTTTTTTATCTTTTTTCTAGGAAAATCCGGCTGATATTTTTACCTTTGTGAAATATCACAATTATCAGAGCTAGTTGATTGAAGAAGATACTACAAGAACTATGGCAGTTGTTGATAGAAATAATTCTTAAAAACATTGTTAATAATTTTCGATCTCTCTTCGTTTTGATAATCACAAAATTTGAAAACAATTAATGAAAAATTAAATATAAACAAGTAATTAGTAGTAAATTTTCATTTTGAAAATTAATGAAAATTTAATCACTTAAAGGTATGAATAAACAAATGCTTAATGTAGTTTATGATTAAAGGATTTTTTATTTAAACTCACACTTTTTATAAAAATGACACAAACATTTTTATATCTTTTATAAAACATTTTTAGATTTAAAAGAAATATTTTATTCAAATAAATATTTTGAATTCAATTTTTCTACCCAAAAACGACTAGAAATGTTTCAGAAAACACCTCCTCCAAAAAAGACAAAAAAGGGAGCGTCAGGCATGGGCGGCCCCCTTAATTATAACGGGCGGCCCCCTTAATTTTAAGGGGACTGACACCCTAATTAAGGGGACCGGCCACGTGTTTTTTTGTCACAACTTGCCTATAAATAATGGACTATTCCCTACTGGTTTTCTCACCTTTTGCACACACTTTCTTTCTGTTCTAAATCAGTTTATACTTTCCTTTCTTTCCTTTGATTATTAAATCATAAAGCCTTGTTTTCAAGTGATCCAAGCTTTGATCCTCAAGTGCAAAAGAATAATATTTCCTATCATCAAGTGAGGAAGTATTATAGCTTAGTGTGTGTCCTTGCAACTTTGTTGCAATTGTATTATATCTTGTAAATCATTTGTGTATATTGTGAAGGTGTGTATCATAGTTGTGTACAATAAGTAGATTGTTGTGATCATTGTAAGTATAGCTAGATTGGGGTGATCTTAGTAAGTAGTGATAGATTGGTGTGATCGTAGTAGTGTCTTGGTGAAGTGAAGGTGTGAAGCAAAGTGAAGTTGTGAAGTGAAGAGAAGTTGTGAAGTCGAGAGAAGTTGTGTAGTGAACCCAAGTTGTGATTTGTCGTGTAGTGGTGTGTTGTGTTGTGATAGATTGGTTCTAGCTAGGATTAGAACTCGACATTTAGCTTAGTGTCAGAAATTGGTGTAAGCTAAGTTGTGTACGGTTTTCTCCGCCTAAAGGGAGCTTGTTGACGTAGTGAAGAAAACTCTCGAGTTTGGTGCTCGGGGAGTGGAGTAGGGCGAAGAGGTGCTTCGTTACCGAACCACTATAAATCCTCGTGTTGTGGTTTGATCTTTCCTTCTCTTATCTCTTATCTTGCACATTTATTTACATCTTATCATTACTTACTTGATTAGTTAAATTGTCTATATTGTGGACATTGTGAATTCACATAAAGTCGAATCTAAGTTTTTATAAACAAACATAACATTAATTTAAAAAGCGGTAAACTATTCAACCCCCCATAAGATGCTTTCCTTATCCTTATTTTTACAAATAGTTCATTTTCAAAATCAAAAAAACATCCTCATCCCTTCTCTCTTGTGTTTCACCATACCTACAACACACACACTCTTATAATTTTTGAAGTTTAATCAAGAAAACATGAAGACATAAATATTTGGGTTTCATCCTAGTGTTTGGTTATTCATTTAAACAACGTTTGGGTTGTCCCATTCGTGTCGAAATCTACAAATTTGAAGATATTCTTGTAAATTTTCAAATTTAAATTTTGTTTGTCCCTTTTGGTTTTAATTTTGATGCATGAATTTAGTTGTGACAAGTTGAATTGTTGTGAATATTTGATTTTTTAATAAAAGCAAAAAAAACGAAAGAAAAAACTGTGTTTCCTAGCTAAATATAGGTCCAATCTCCAATCTGCAGCCGCTTCTTCCATTGCTTGGTCGAGGACACATTCATCGATTTCTTTCATTCTCCTGGGCTTGCAAGTGACTTACTTCTTTTGGCCCGTTCTTGCTGTCTTAAGACGTCTATTTTCTTTATACGCTGTTAATTGATTACATGCCTCCCTAAGGCTAAGGGGAGGAAACAGCATGCCCTAACTAGTCGGATAGAAGCCACCCACCTACCAGCCTACCTTTGTTCATATCGAGCTGGACAGATGAGATCCCTCTTTCAAGTTAATAGAAGCAATTATTTATCCATTTAATAAGCTTGAAAATTGGCGGGTGTTTGGTTTGTAGATAACAAGAGATCCTAACACATGTAATGGGATGATGGGGTGGCTTAATTAATCTTAGAGAGTATAGTGTCTCCATTCCAAGAGAGAGAAAGTGCAAGTGTATATTATTAGACATGAAATGAATCATATACAACCAACCCCTTCCCATGGTTGGAAGGGGTATAATATACAAGTGATTTCCTTCTGACTACGAGCTATGCTATACTAATGATACACGGGGGTGACCGAGTCTTTTTCATAATCCTAACAATCTCCCCCTAAGGGAGGTCACCCCAGAAAATACATTCAGAATTCTAGCATTCTACTTCATTGACCTTCTGTCTGTAGCTCGAAGTCTTTGATTCTTCAATCTTTGATGTCTTTGTACATTGTAGTGAACTTTGAGACTTGTCTCTTAGGCTTGTGCGATTCTTTGATTTTGTTCCTTGAGATCATCTCATCTTTAATCCTTGATATCCTTGTTAAGTAGCATTTCCTTCAGTGATTTGTGACATTCGACCCCGCATGCTCCACATAACTTTTCTTGATCTTGATATACTTTCTCAGAGTTGACGGAGCTGGGTGTAGGTCATTCGTGTCATGATGTCTTTACTGGAACCATTAAAGAGTGAAGAATTGGGTGGTTATTGATTCTACTGGAACGAGTTGACTCCATCCCATTTTGCTTGATCTGTAAAAAAACAGTTAGCAATAAAGCTCGGTGGCGAATATGGCTTTGTCTTCCCCCGGTCTAGTTTGATAACCTACCTGATCCTTGAGGACCCGACCTAGTGAGTCAGGAGATTCATCTAAGACGAATCTCCTTGGACAGGATTTTCCATCTAAGTATCAGATCATCTATGTGTAACAAACAAAATCTCCATACTTGTCTGTTCTCTGTATCGAACCTCAAAGCAGACAGCACGATAAGAGTGAATTCGGATAGTTTTACTATCTTACCGATTAAAGATAAAAAATTGATTGAAAATCAATCGACGTGCCTACTTAGAAAGAATTTATGTGACACATCGATAAGAGATATATTGCACACAAGCAAATTTTATCATAAATACATTTGTTTTGAAGATAATACACAGTCAATATGCTCGAAAATCATTTTTGTTGAGGCACATTCGAGAGGTTTTCAAACCGATCCGTCAATTCACATTCTGGAACAAGTTTGATTCTCAAGAATCGCACCATCGTTGCTTTCCATTTGACACTACGCTTAATCCATAGTGGAATCTCACTATGACACTACCAAAGCTTGTTTGATGTGCTCTAGAAGGATTTCCATCTTCATCGTGAGTACTATGTATCACTCGGACATGTTCTGGCCAATACATCGAGGATAAATAGCGAAGGAACCCTTAAAATCTTACTTGTTGTCACAGTGGTGAAAACAAGCACATTTATGGTAAGGTGCCCTAGCGAGACTTTTGGATTGATCTCACGGCTTAGACTTAATAGTGCATTTTTGGTTTTAGTGTCGAAGGCTGGAGCGGACTGGCCAACTCTTTTAATATCGACTAACTCGTAAGTGAGTGAGACATAGAATAGTAATGTATCTCCGTGAGAAATGAAAAAGGTGGATGTGGTGTGGTCTTGGAAGTCTTGGTGTGGGTGGGTTAGTCAAGAATCCATTGAGATCTGAGTAGTCTAGGTAGGGTTGCAGCGTATCACTGGGTCCAGATACTTGGACTTCAATGTCATCAATCAACCTTGTAATCCTGACGAGCATATGTATTGACCCGGTTTTCAGCCTAATGATTAAGGAGGCTGCTATCTTTTTCACCTTTATCTTTAACATTCTTTTTCATTCTTCACCCCTTCAATGCTTACCGAGAATTTCATAACTAAACCTTGGTTTGGGTTTATTCCAGTACTAGTCTCCATCACAGTCCGCACTATTACCCTTCTTCTCACATAACTCCTTTTGTAATCATACTAAGGACATCTACACTAAACTAGTGTAATTTTCCCTTGTGTAAACCCTCCTGCTCTGGCGGATCATGGGATACATGTACCTAACCATACAGCATCACGTATAACTCTATAAAGTAAATAAGGGTCGGTCATTTGGTACTGTTACCTTCGCCATCATATACTATTCGCCTCCCCCTTAAAATGTGCATCGAATATTCGAAACGTTTAGCACAATATAGAGGAGCCTAACACTTGAGTTAAAAAAAGATCAACATTTTTTATAATCCGATTTTCATACTTAAATCACAATTTCACTCCTCCATCGAGAAGCAAAAATTTCAAAGCCGTTTAATTTTGGGTTCTCAATTAAGTTAAGTTTAAGAAATTTGGGAGAAAGAAGTGTCCCGGTTTATAAAATCCAATGTGAAGCATATAGTATACTTAATATACAAGCCTAAGTTACAGTTTTAGACACTACATAGTAATGTACATATACAACCAAGCGTATTAAACAGGACTACCCCTCATTCTGTTCTCTTCATCAACCGAATCGCCTTCTCGGATCCATCCACCCAAAAGCAGCTCCAGATTCTGAAAATACGTCCCGTGTCTTTAGCCATTTCTGGATAGCGAATATGAAGTCCTTGCTCCTAGTCTAAAACATTTTTCTTTCTTCGACCAAAATCTATCAGGTGTTTCATCCCTGGATTAGTCCGGATTGATATGGAATTCCTTGACTCCGATAGTCCAATGCTTTTCGTCAATACTGTTGCAGAGTGCCATCAAACTGAACTAATTGTGAATTTCATTGAAATAAGGTGTTGTTAGGTATTAAAAGGAAGGGGTTACCTCATGATCATCTGAACCCCGTATTTGTCTCTGAATGTAACTACCCTTAGGAGCTTCTATGACTGTGTAATCAACTTGAATTCATATCCAGTGGCATCCCATGAGAGTGGTGAGGGTTTAGGCTGTGTTTTGGTAACTCTCTATTTCCCAACTAAAGTCCTTCTACACGGTGTCGAATAACCAAGTTTCTGTCCATAGGTTGACAGCTGTAGTTAGATCTTTTTTGTCTTCCGGGTGATAGTGTAACAAGTGACCTTGAAGAATTTAAACAAGTACAGATCTTCAAAGTCACTTGGGTACATGTGTTTTGAAGGTCCCTTCCGGCTATATAAGTATTCTTTGAGAGCAGCTCGACGAAGGACTATTTTTCCTTCATATATTGTACCCATAACATTGAAAAAACTTGATTCGGACGACCTTAAGATGGCTCATATGAGTTCTTACTGCTCGGCGGTCTCCTCATATAGAATCGGTCAATGTAGAAATCTTTGTCGTTGAACCCACCAATGAGCGAATAACCATACATAGCCGCACAGTCCATACTTTGCATTCTCTCTCAATCCAGAACTGAATACGGTTAATGTTGGTATGTTTGAAGAGGGATATCAGGCACTAGTATGCTCCAAGCCGACATCAGGATTAATAATTCCGCCTTCATCTTCGATATTGACAAAGACGTCGCCACCCTTGCGACCAAGTCGTAGATACTCCAGGTCTTTGTTGAAGAAGAAGTCCGGTTGAATGGTTACATGGCCTGGTTCACCTCCCAGTGGAAGAGGCTTGCTGACGTTGTACCCGGATTGATGCATCATCTACTTGACTGTAAGAAGTTGTGGCATTCTTCCATTTGGAATTGGAGATTGAAATCACGTTTAGGATGAAACACTTTGACGATTTCGAATGTATGGCCTTCCCAGGTCCTTGTAGTGAGTTCAAAGATTCCCTCCGTTATTACAAAACCAGTCCATAAATGTCGCCATATCCCCGGTTTGAGCAAGTAGCGAGCTTTCTTGTGGAGGCTCATATGTCGACTTCAGAGCAGAGGCCCAGTTGTTTGTTGGCATGGACAGATCAGAAGATGGAATAGTCCAAGCAGGTTCTGGAGTGGACGGTCTGTCTTCAGTTAGAGGTTTCCACCAGCTTTGCCTAAGGTTGACTGTAGGAACATGATCACGTCCGACCTCATCATCACTAGAGAGTACTTGTACATCTGCAGTGGTATCCTCATCCATATAGAGATCGTCAGGAATCTGTGCGATTGACGGCTTAGTCTGGGAGTCAGTCGTTGTCCACGCAGAGCATTCAGCTGATGCAGCTGTCTTTGAGGAACTCGGGGCTGCAGTGCCTGTTGACTGATCTTCCTGACGAGTGGATGAGACTGGAGGTGGTGGAGGAGGAGCTTGGGCAGAATCAGAAGCTCCGGTTGTGCCAGAAGCTCCTGATGCGCCTGACGGTGGTGGAGGAGGAGGTGGTGGTGAAGGAGGCGACCCAGGGGGAGGCTTTGGAGAGTCTTGCTTACCTTTCTTCTTAGTTTCCACCTGAGCCTTATCATCATCAAAGTCCTCATCTTCATCACGATGGATTGAGCCCTGTAGTGCTTCATATGCTATTCGGTGTTCAGCATTTCCCTTGTCGTAGTTCTCCTCCAACATGCGTTGGAGCAGAATTTCCTTCATGTCAGACGTAGGGAGATCCTTGAATCGAGCACGAAGGGGAGCTCTCATTGCCTGCTTTACAGATGAACTAACCACCTCCTTAACTGAGTCTTCAATTTTTCGGTCAATCTCATATGATTCAATAAACTTCGTCGTCTGTTCTCTGATCATGTTGGTCCAATCCATGGTTTCCAACTTGCGAATCCTGGTCCCCTGTTTTTCTAACCGTGATTCCAGAGCTTGATTTTCATCTACACGGTCCGCTATGTGTTGCTCGAGTTCACCCATGCGCTTAATGAGAAGCGACTCTGATGAACTTTGTTGAAGTTGAGGTGGTAGTGGAAGAGTTGTTGTTGTTGTTGCTGCAGTTGTGATTGTGGTGGTTTGGATAGAGGCAAAGAACATTTAGGTGAATTGAGTCAAGACACGAAGATCGATCACCGGAGATTCATCGGAGGGGTGATAGAAGTGTCTTGCCGAATAGTGACGGATGCCATTGATCCAGCCTCATAGTCCAGCTGATTGTACTTCTCATTATCGGCCTACAGACGGTTTGTCAATCAAAATTGATCACAAAGCTGAAATCTTTTGGCTATATGTTGTAAAGAAGACAATTCCCTGTATAGCTGACAGGTTCTTCTGGTATCAACCTGTTGCATACAACCGTGAGCTTCAGATCTTATTGCACGATCAGTATGCCGAGGCCGGAACCCTTCATCCATATGCACAGTTGAGTTACTGTAGGGACCGGTGATCTCAACATCCGAAGAGTTTCAAGGTTTGGTCCAGCGAGAACACTCCGGAGTTGGTAATGGTAGAGAATTCAGTCAATGTAGTGTCATCAGGGGTTTGGTCTCAGCCGGCCTTCAATCACGTGTTACCAGGGCCTGATCCAGCCTGGCCTTCATCTAGGGTATCAGGGTTTGGTCCAGCCTGGCCTTCATCACGTGTACCAGGGCCTGATCCAGCCTGGCCTTCATCTAGGGTACCAGGGTTTGATCCAGCCTGGCCTCCGTCTTGATTTCCACTTCTACCCACGGAAGGCATTTCTTCATCAGACTCCGTATCACTGCCAGATAATCCTAGTTCAGCATATAGAGAGGAAAGTCACTTGGACGCTGATTCATGTGGTAACGAGTATTCTCTGAAGATAACTGTTGTGCCGAGCTCTTCTTCTTTGGAGTTTGGAGGTTGAGGAGAACTTGGGCTGCTTGTTCCTCACCTACTTTCTCTTTCCCCTTTCCTGGCACCTCTGGTAGAGGTTGAAGTTTCTCAGTGTTAGGTTCCCTGAAAACCACAGGAGGGAGAGGACCCCTTTGAATTGGGATGATCTGTAAAACTTTCTTGCAAAAACCTTATGCAGTATCGCCTCCTCTTGAGACTTCCAAGACTGGTTTAGCAGCCAGGAACCCTTCGATCAACGAATTCATCAACCAACTGTTATCAACCCTTAACATTCCTCTTCTTAGTCACCTTTCCCTGCTTCGCCCGTTTGGATAGTGTTGGCCTCAGATACTTATCAACACTGTGCTGGCGCTTCGTCTCCATAGGTTTGGCCGGTGCAGGTTTTAACGTCTTGGCTAGAGATATTAGAGACTGTTGATTGCTCAGTTGCCTTTGGTTTTGTTTGTTTGGTAAGCTTGGCTGGCTTTGATGTAGGAGATTCAGGATCACTTAGTTCTTCACCCGCAATATACCGTTGATGCTGTGCAACTTTTTCAAGATAAGCATCATAGTAGTCTGCTCCTCGAATGACATCATTGATGAGTTCATTCGTATTGTCATCCCAAAGACCTCGCGTTTGCTACCCTTAGCACTGAATTTGAGATGACCTAGTAACCGGTTCCTCAGTAGGCAAATGTAAAGGAGAGTTGGGTCTTGGGTGGAGTTGTGCAGGCGATGCCGTGAAATATGATCAACTTTGTGAACCGGATGCTTGGGATTAGGATGAGATTTGCTTCTTTTTCCAAAGTATGTTGTGCCGAACTTCCTTTTTGTCTCGTGAAAGGGTGGATGGAATGAGTAAATTCTTCCCACATCCTTTCAGCATAATCGATGTGAGCCGATTGACAACACCCCAAAGGATTTGTAGCACTGGGGCTCTCGGTCTTTCAAATCCAGAAGTCTTTCCCGTAAGGCACAGATTGATAATGGTTGTTAGTGCCCTCCACGGTTGGAACATGTCATTAGTGGTGACATTAGACAAGTGTATGACTTCCTTTGGATACCCCAACTTATTGACAAATTCAACAAGAGTATCAGGAGTTGGAGGAGAAGAGAAAGCCCGGTTGTTGTCGACTGGTGTGATCTGAAGAGCATCTCTGAGTGTGTCTTGAGTGAGATTAAACCATTGCTCGTCCAGTTGACACTTATAACTTCCAGCTTTACTGTCAAAACGAATAGTATCCCAGAATTGTTGAATATAGATAGCCGGTATTGTTGATGACGCTGTAAAAGCTCTGAAGAAATTTGTTTGCTTGAGAATGTCCACAGCGATCTTGAAAATAGGGTTGGGTTGAGATTTTTCTTCATTTAGATAGCAATTGCTTTTCCCAATTGGCACCCATCGATTGCGTGGCACGATTTGTTCATCAGTACGGACGGGTGATGCCATTGCGGGTGCATGTTCAGCATTAGCCATTGATTCTGCAAAGTTACAATCATAGAAGAACGAGCATGCAGATAAGTGTTGTTAGATGAGAGCAAATGCACGGAAGATAAGCATGTATGCACAATATACAAGATAGTGGACAATTGGATCATGCTATAGTGTTAATCAGTGAGATTGGTCAACTCTTGAGTTAACGGATGTTAACTCATCAACGAGAGAACAAGACACACCGAAATAACCACACGCTTCAATGGCAATTTACAACCAATGCTGGACAAGATGCAATGGATGAGACACTCTAAGCAACACTTAATCTATGACAAGATCATGACCCAAAACGCAAGGATTTTGACATGCTCAGACTCAAAACGCAGGATATCAAAACGCAGGCATAGTCAAAACGCAACAAAGTCATAAATCAAAACGCAACTAAGTCAAAACGCAGTCATACTCAAAACGCAACTAAGTCAAAACGCAGTCATACTCAAAACGCAACTAAGTCAAAACGCAGTCATACTCAAAACGCAGGCATCAAAACGCAATGATTATAATATTCAAAACAAGTCAAAACGCAATCATTTTAGAAAATTTCGAAATAACTGGTTCAATATTTTAATATTAAAATTTCTTCAAATCAAAACGCAACGAGTTGCGTTTTGAGCCTGTTTTGTATCATATAATCAAAACGCAATCAATTATTAATTATCAAATCGCAATTAAGAGCTAATTATCAAAACGCAACTAGAATTTTAACCACGAAAACGTAACTAATAATTAATTACCAAAACGCAACTTGAATTTAGCCACAAAACGCAACATGAATATAGCCCTAAACCTTAAAACGCAATCACTAACTAACTATCAAAACGCAACAAGAATACCAACTCAAAAACGCAATCAAGAAAATTATACCAAAACGCAACATGAATTCTATCCACTAAAACGCAACTAGGACCTAATTCTCAAAACGCAACATCAACTTATCCACAAAAATCCTAAAACGCAACATGAACACCTATTCAAACTTTTCACGAAGAGCAATAAGGGATTCATTTTAGGCAATAACACAGCATCAATAGACTATTCTAATGCTAACCCATCATTCATAACTTAACAATAGCTACTCACCTGGTATTGGATGATTATTTCACACGAAACTCCTATGAAAAAAACGAGTTAATAAGAATCATGCCCAAGACAGTTATGATTACAGCATGTAAGAGTGATAGACAACTTATAATGATTAATACCTAGGCACGAATCCACGAAGTTAGACACCCAAAAGTCAAAACACAGTGAGGATTATTTAGAGAAAAAAAAGATTAGTTTGACTAAGT
>BQNB010193133.1:0-11561 GCA_026074375.1 Tanacetum coccineum
CGTATCTTACAGTCGTAGTCACTCAACAATTCCAACCATCGGCATTGTCTCATGTTCAACTCCTTTTGTTCAAGAATATGTTGCAAACTCTTATGATCAGTGAACACAACGCACTTCGTGCCGTACAAATAATGTCTCCACATTTTGAGTGCAAATACTACAGCTCCAAGTTCTAAGTCATGTGTAGTGTAATTCTTCTCATGAATCTTAAGTTGGCGTGACACGTAGGCTATGATTTTTTCCATTTGCATCAAAACTGCGCCCAACCCTTTGTGAGAAGCATCACAGTAAACCATGAAGTTTTCACTACCTTCGAGTAAAGCCAAAATTAGTGCACTACGTAATTTTTGCTTCAACAGTTGAAATGCCGCTTCTAGTTTTTCACCCCAATCGAACTTCACGCTCTTTTATGTCAACTTTGCCATAGGCTTGGCAATTTTTGAGAAACCCTCGATAAATTATCAATAATAGCCAGCAAGACCTAGAAATTGACGAATCTTTGTTGGAGTCTTGGGCGATGCCCAATCCTTGATTGACTCAATCTTAGCTGGGTCCACATGAATGCCTTCACTATCAATCACATGACCGAGAAACTGTACCTTTAAAAGCTAAAATTCACACTTTGAAAACTTAACGTACAATTATTCCTTCTTAAGTAATCTTAAAATTAACTTAAGGTGCTCTTCATGCTCCTTATTTTTAAAGTAGATCAAAATGTCATCGATGAAGACTATCATGAATTTATCTAGATATGGTTTGCATACCCGATTCATCATATCCATGAATATCGCCGGTGCGTTGGTCAGTCCAAACAACATCATTTGAAACTCGTAGTGACCATAGCGTATCCTAAATGCTATATTTGGAATGTCTTCCTCCCAAACTCTGAGTTGGTGATAGCCAAATCTCAGGTCGATCTTAGAGTAGACTCTTAACCCTTGCAACTGATCAAACAAGTCATCGATTCTCAGAAGTGGATATCGGTTCTTCACAATAAATTTGTTTAGTTCACGGTAGTCGATACACATCCGAAAAGATCCATCTTTCTTTTTGACAAATAAAACCGGAGCTCCCCAGGGTGAGAAACTTGGTCTTATAAATCCCTTGTCAGAAAGTTCTTGCAGTTGAGTAGACAGTTCTTGCATTTCTTATGGTGCTAATCTATACGGGGCTCGTGCTACAGGTGCAGCACCAGGGACTAAGTCAATTTGGAATTTAACTTGTCGCGTCGGTGGTAATCCAGGAAAATATTCTAGAAAGACTTACAAAAAGCCTCGTACCATCGGCACATCTTCAAGTCGCTTCTCCTCTGACTTGTCTTCGGTTTCCTTTTCCGTAACTTATGCCAGAAAAACTGGGCAACCCTTCTTAATATATTTATGAGTTTTTGTACACGATATAATGCTCAACTTCGACTTCTTTCCTTTGCCACTTCTATCACCTTGGACTATAAGGACTTCATCTCCATATGGAATACGTACAATCTTCTCATCATAAACGATCACCGCATGATGATCCGCCAACTAATCCATACTGATGATGACGTCGAAACTACCATGTTTTATGGGCATTAGGTCAATATTGAATGGGTGAGATAACAATCCTAATGTACAGCCTCTAAGTACAGTGTTTGTTTCAGCAACTCTCCTGTCGGCTAATTCGACAGCATAGCTAATGTCTAGTGTAGAGGGGACGACATAAAGTAAAGCACTAAAGGTAGTCGACACAAAACTCCTATCGGCACCCGAATCAAATAACATAGAAGCATAATGATTGTTAAAAAGAAACATACCCGTAACAATGTTGGAATCTGGGTTAGCTTCTCCTCCTCCTAGCACATATGCCTTCCCTCTAGCTTTATTTGCGTTGTTTCCAGCTTTGTTCCCACGGTTTTAATTCTTTAACTTGGGATACTCATTCCTGTAGTGTCCCTGCCTTTTACACTCAAAGCAAGTAGCAACCCTCTGATTTGGCTCTAGGGCCCTCTGTGTAGCTGTAGCAGCAACTGCGTTCTTATAATTCATGGTCATATGTTCGACCTTGTTGCAATTTCTGCATTTCACAGTACATGGCCCTTTGTGATGTAGCTTACATTTGTTGCACTAAGGCCAAGGCCTAGCATGTCTCCTTATTTCATTGTTACCAGCCGTGTAGGCTCTTGCCACATTCTGTCCACCAACATTTTGTCTCTTATAAGGGGATTATTGTGGACGGTTGTCTTTCTTATTGAAATCAAGTCTTCTTTTTTTCTCCACACTTTTAGCAGCATAACCCTTCAATTTCTGATCCATCAAATTGTTGGAAATCTGGATAGCATCCTGGAGCCTCGTAGGCTCTGCAGCAATCACATTTCCTTAGATATTATCCGGAAGACCTCCAATAAACTTCTCAATTCGGTCCCTCTCTTCAGTAACCATTTTGGTGTACAACATGGTTAACTCTTGAAATCTTTAGGTATAAGCAGTCAAGTTATTACCCTTCGCAGTTAGATTCCATAGCTCAGTCTCCATTTTCTGAATTTCATTCCTTAGGCAATACACCTCAATAATTAGCTTCATAAGCTCTTTCCATGACATGGCAAATGCAGAATCAGCTCCAACGGTTCTCTTATGTGCATTTCACCAAGTTAGTGTACTGTTTAACAGAGTACATGTAGCATACTTAACTTGGCACTTATCTGGACAATTGCTGATGTGAAATACTATATCTATCTTCTCGAATCACCTTGTCAACCTGAAAAATCCTTTAGTTCCTTTGAAGTTGAGTGGTTGACACTTCATGAAATCATGATAAGTACACTCACGGGTGACAGGCATAGCACCTCTATCATTTCTATTGGGATTTCCATTCCCATTGCCTCCTCCATTTCCATTTCCATTTCCCCCACCATTTTCGTCTCTATTTACATTTCTATTTACCCCACCATTTCAGTTGTCACCATCATCTCCATTCTGTCTTTGACTTTTAACAACCAGTTCAGTAGCACAGTTTGCCTTATAAGTAGCCAATGCCTTCACCGCTCGTTGGGCGATGAGTTCTTTAATAGCTTCTGGGTCATACCAGAGTGAGTGATAGTCATGTTCTACACAAGAAATAGTACATGATGAGGTTCAATACGAGATCTAGTTACTATAAATAGTAAATAATATTTATAAGGTAAAGTTAAAAATACAATAAAACACGTTTTTCCAAAACAAGTAAATAACGATAAGAGACGAACGCACGAGAGAATCATAATAAGCTTTTCATATCTTATAAAAGCATCATAGTCGGTTACAATCAACCCATATTGGGGTACTTAATTACACTAATAACTAGCCCTACCACTAGTCTAACGTCCATACACAGCTCGTGATAGTACTACTCTAGGGACGAAAACCCAAACGTCTCATAGAAAATGTCTCCAATCTCCTAAACCTCAACCTATCATAGTAACAGAACCTATAGATCTGCCTGAGCTCATCCTCCATAAAGCTCATGCATCGCCGAAGCCTGTTGGCTCTCACACTCTCCATCCTTAGGGTGTCTCGAAGCCTCATATTGCTCCTTTCTAAGGCCGTAACATGATCAAGCAAACCATCTCTCTCTCCACTAGCAATCAAACTCTTTGCCTCTAACTGTCTCTGTCTCGTCTCAATGTCCTCTACCCTCTAAAGAGGTATCTCCATAACGTGCCCATAAATACCCTACACAACCTCCTCGACCTACTCCAAACGCTCAACAGCGTCAGGCGTAAGCATACCGTCTAAGATATCAATCCTGGCAACCACATCTACTCCAACCTCCATAGTACCTCTATCACTAGACTCGGCATCGCCCTCATCCTAATTCCTCTATTCATCCCCCCTCAACATCCATATCTGTTGCAACCTCTGCGGCAGCAGTATCAGCATCAATATCTGCTAACGCATATGCATCGATATCCTCCTCAACACTATCCTTTGGTGAAACAGAATCCCTAAACCTCTTGCGAGGTGGAAGGAGATCAGCACGAGCAGGAGCTAATGCTCCTAAAGAAGGGATAGTTGAAGGCACACTAGTAGCAGTGGACCTACATCTCTTGTGAGATGGTCCGGAAAATAACTCAGAAGAAGAATCCCCAACTGATGACTCGGATGTCGTCGGTGGGTACATGGTAGATAATGAGGCGGATCTCCAATGGCAATAGGCCTCGCCTACCCGTAAAGTCCTAGTAGGCGGTGGATAAATGAATCTTGATGGTGAAGATGAATCAGCAATGGTGGTAACTAGTGAAGTATGCCTAGATAAAGTTTGATCTGATGTAAAATGACCTAAAGTATGATCTGCTGAAGAATGGTCTACTGATGAATGATCGGAAGATGAATGGTCTGATGATGATTCGAAAGTAAAACGATCTAAATGATGTAATGTGTACCTCAATGCCAAGCGATGAGAAGGTAAGGGTCCAACCAACTTCCTTGCGGTCAAAGCCCTACATGGCCCACCAGGATATGTGCGGTAAAGTCGACCGACAGGAATGTCCTGCCCAGGTCGAGTAAGAATAGCTCATCGTCAACGAATCCCGGGTGATGAATCCATAGGTGAGATGATATCAGTAGATGGTGCAATAATAGTAGGTGGTGCTGGTGGAATGGGAGCAGTAGGGATCTATGAAGTAGAAGTAGTAGGTGATGATGATCTCGATGGTGAAGATGGTCATGATGCAACACTGCTCCTCCATCTAGCAACCATAGCATCATGAGGTGTAGTTGATATGATGACATCAAATAACATTACATTTATACCATCATTTATCCCGAATAAGTTATCCACTTTTATATAATTATTGCAAGAATCGTTACTTAATTGCTTAAAGTTGTAAATTGCAGTAATTACAGAGTGATTTGTGAAGACATGCTAAAAGGCGCACTTTTTGGAGCTTAAACGATAATATTTGAAGATTGCTTAATTCTGCTTAATACGTCGTATCCACAAAAGAAGATACGGCGTATCCGCGCCTGGACTTCACAAGAAAACGCGCATTCTCACTTCCCAATACGGCGTATCCATGTTCCTTCATACGCCGTATCCAGCTGGATAACTATTCAGAGATTTGGTGAATAATTATAAATTGGGAAGATATATCTTATTGATTATAAACTTAGCATGCACTCCAAGGAAAACACCCTTATATGCCGTATTGACCTCGATCAATACGACGAATCCAGTCTTTTTCAGACACTATAAATAAAAGACTCAAAAACGAGTTTTCAGGGTGCAAAATCATATTCTCTATACCATACACATAAAAGACAATTTTCTGAAGAAAGGAAGAGCAACCAAAGGTCAAGCATCGATCACGATTCCATAGAAGACACCGTGTAATTCCTATACTCTTGTAATCATTTATTTTTTGCTATCGTTTGGTAAAACGTTTAGTTTACCTTGGTTATTTGATCACGCTTGTAAAATTACAATGGTTATGGGCTAATACCCTAGGGTATTAGCCATCTTAATGAAGATTTAATGTTTGGTTTCTTTTAAAAATCAATTTTTTAATTTATCGTTGAAAGTTTAATTATGTTTATCACATGATACTTGTCTACGTGTTTGAATATGCGACCTATCATTCATCTGGGTCTAGTTACGCCTAACAAGTGAACTAATTACTAGGATAGCTCTCCATATCGTGTTTTATATTACTGGACCAATAGGATCACAAACAATGTTCTATCTTTGTCTTTAGATTATGAGCTTAGTTGGACCAGCAGGTGACCCGTAATGTTTCAACAGGTATGTTCTTAATTAATTGATAAAGACTTGAACAGTGAACTACTAGTATATAAAATACCGTCAAACAGTAAGTGGGTAAAGTCCCGATGGGCTAGGGTTTAACAAGATCACCATTGCTTTAATCCCTAGATAGATTATAATTAAACTAAAAGGATGCTTTATGCGGATACATTAATTGTGACAGGATTCAACGTGTCTAGGTCTTAGGATGATGTCCCGCCTAAGTCTTAAGAATGATATGCCACTTCGAGATAAGAAATCATTGCACTAAACAAACAAACCAGCATTTAATCAGATTTAATATGGCTAATACAGTTTTCTATCATTTGGCTTGTACCGCTCTTTTATCTTCTGATTGTTTTCTTGCATGTTTATTGTGTTTAGAATTGATTATTGTCACCATAAAACCTATGCCAGTCTCTCAGGCTGAAAACCCCCATTACCATTAGAACTAGGTTTAGCATAGGTTTAACAAGTAATTAGAATTAACTTAATTAGAGTAATTAAAATACTGATAGAATATAAGGTTAACGACCTCGCTTTTTATGTTCGACCCCCTACTTTCTACGAAACTCCACCCAATCGGGTACACTGCCCATTAAAGTGTTGTTTTAGGATAAGTTGGCTAAATATAAATTTATAACTTGGTAATCAATAAATTTGACCTTACACGACAACACATCAAGTTTTTGGCGCGTTTTCGGGTTAGTGAAAAAGTTTAACCTTATACTTATTTGTATTTCTAACCGTAAGCTCCTAGGAATAATTTATTTTTGTTTGTATTTATTTGCATTGTGTGTTTAATTGTGTGTTTAAATTCCAGCATTATTTAATTGTTTTCAAAAGTACTCTACTTTGTAGTCCGTTTCCTTGGTTTTGATTTCCAGCCTAGGTTTATCATAGATGATCCAAACATCACTATTGAAGAATACATCAGACTCGAAGAAGAAAAGGCTTAAAGACATGGTCTAACATTTAATTGGCAAACTACCACATATAGTAAGATGGAATATTGTGAAAATGAGAACGACAACTTCATGAATTTCGAAACTGAATACCAAGCTATAGCCTTTAACGATACATCCGATGCAGCACTCTCATGTGAACCTATGATAAGTCCTCTTAACAATAACGAAATTGACTTTAAAATATCATTTGACGAATCTGACGATGAAGATTACATGGTAATTTTTGACAAAAATTCATTTTCTTATGAAATAATTACTGTCGATAATTTGAAAATGGATCTGGAAAATGAGAATGATAAAGTCAATATGCCATCATATCCATCACCAGAACCTACGATAGGTTATATTGACGATTTAGATTTCTTTAAAGATTTTGAGAATGAATTCCCAGCCATCGCTTATAATAATGATCTAAAGTCTAAATCAGACCCACTAATTGAACCTTCTGTAAGTTCTCGACATATCGATAAATTTGATTCAAAAAATGAAACATCATTGTCCGAATATGATGAAAAGGAACAAAACATTTTATACTTTAATGATTCATTTCCTCTAGATGTAATTTTTCCCAATAATCTAAAAACGAACAAGGACAATGATGATAATATGACTATAATCAAGCCTCTCTAGAAGTAAACAAAATATCAATTGATACTAAAGGGTCAAATGAACTTCCGAGAACAAATTACGATAAAAATCAATAAAGTTTTCAATGAGAAATTTTGTATCATAACAATTAATGCTAATATCGTGAGTTGGAATTGTCTTAACAACTGGATGCCATTAAATCTCATTAAAAATTTATATGTGCCATTTGGCAACCTGTTCAACCCCAAACGGTATTATAAGGATGGTGTCATACAAAAATATTGCGGTGGCCAGGTGAGTTTTTTCTCTAATTTGGTTAAATATTTTAAAAATTTGGTTCTCAGTATAAATACGGCGTATAGGTCAGCTTAATCACGCCGTATCAATTTATTGTCGAATACGCCGTATTAGACAATTCCCTATACGGCGTATCAAGCGTGGGTATAAAAACCCAGCATATACGCCGGATTGTTCTTCACACACACACTTTACTCCACAAGCAAAAAAAATTTACCACGCCTTTTTATCCCAAAAATCAAATCCTTGTTTTTGTATCTCTCAAAATCATAATCAAAAGGTATGTTACTCTACTCTCTTCCTTTTTTTGAATTGTATTAGGGTTAGGGTTTGATTTCGAATTAGGATTTGTGTTTTTTGCCATGTATTCCTATCACGCGCCCTCATTTCATTTGATAGACTAGTGAAACATGTATTTGCGATTATTAGGGTCATAGGGTCAAACGGGTAGAAACAGGGGAAACCCATTTCTTTTTACTTCTGATACAATACGACTTATTCATTTCTAATGAATACGGCTTATCAATGTTTTTTCCCTAAATATTGAAACCTATACGACGTATTCATTATTTTGGATACGGCGTATAGATATATTTTGAAAATCCTTAGCATAATTCCCTATATGGTTTATTTAATCTACCCTACATGTCGTATCTTCATAAAACCTCTATACGGCGTATTCATTTCTCCCTATACGCCATATCTACCCCTGGAATAGAATACTTAAAAAAGTAAGTTATCTGTGTACTAATTTAGTGTTACTTGCAGATATGGCACCTTTACAATCTAAG
Organism: Tanacetum coccineum; assembly: GCA_026074375.1. NCBI lineage: Eukaryota > Viridiplantae > Streptophyta > Magnoliopsida > Asterales > Asteraceae > Tanacetum > Tanacetum coccineum. Next base: position 8,399 of record BQNB010193133.1, read on the forward strand.
GATTAGAGACACCCATGGCTTAGGTACCAGGTTGAGGGATACGGCGAGGATATAGTGCATAACTATGAGCAGAGGCTTAAGACAATATAGGGTAGGTCGGTTAACCGGGTACACATTCTAGATTTTGTCGGTTTGACTGAGGGGATGAGGCAGACTCTGGATGATCGGTTGAAGATGGTTTATACTGGGGATGAGGGACAAGAGTTATTTACTAGTCATGCATTGAGAAGACTATTCGAGATTAGGGCGCCATTGGTTCGGGAGTTTATTTTGGAGTTTCTCAGTACTTGTAGGATGAGCGATACGGAGATGGGTTTGGACGTTGCTGATACTTTGTGTTTTTAGTTGGGTGGAATTAGGCGGAGGATGACTTGGAGGTAGTTCATTTTGGCGTTGGGTTTACATAGGCTAGGTAGTGAGAGAGTGATCCCCGACAAGGGGGATCTTAGGGATTATTGGATAGCGATTTCACCTGACAGGGATTTCTTGGGGCCGACTCCCTCTTATGTTTTCATCCGAGACCCTGTGAGGAGACTATGCCACAGGATGATAGCCTGCAGTATTCCTGGCAGAGGGCAGGCACATGAGAAGGTGACCGATGTCGATCTCTTCTATCTTAGGAGCATGGATAAGGGGACTGCTAACATCCCGTATCTATTAGCGCAGTACCTATTTAGACATGCTGAGGGGAGGAAAAGTGGAGCTAGGTTGTCTGGGGTCACTTCATTAGGTGTCTTGCAGCTCATTTTGAATTGGTTAGTGATTAGGGATTGAGGGGTTTATTGGTGGTTACCTATGAGCTTCTATTGGTTGATTTACATGAGCTTAGGAGGCTCAACATCTATATCAAGGTTGACGTATTTGGAATTTCACTTAGCGGACGTGCAAAGGAATGGTGGGATAATGAAATAAAAGATACAATCATCACTTGGAAAGACTTGAGTAAGAAATTTTTTCATAAATATTATCCATTATCCTATACTTTCCATAGTAAAATCCCAGATGACTTAGACAAAGGGACTGATTATCTTGAATTTCTAGAATGGTTGGGATCTAAATTCAAAAACCATTAGAACATGGACAAAAACACTAAGAATGGGCTATGGAATTTTTATGTAAATGAATATAATACTGAAGGGTCAATAAGCAACATTGATGAATGTGATGAACCCTACAAGAAGAGCCCAAGAAAAACCTGTTCTGACTCATTTTTAAACCCTATTTGGACGCACAAGAAGGGAATGAAATCTATAATTTTAAAGAAAGTAAGCAGTATTCCCCTCCAATACCAGTTCCCATCAAGTACGAAGTCAATAATCCAGATGAAGTATGCAAATCCGAGGAATTCAAAGTCATACGATACTCAATAGGGACAGATGAAGAATTCATTACCATTAGTCCAAGCATATACGACACATGGGGAAAACCTAAGGGTCCATGTCTTGCATCTGCCACGACCTCTTCAATAAAAAGTTTTGCAGATGGCTGGTGAAGCGTACCAAATAACGAAGCAAAATGAAGAGAAAGAAAAAGTCTAACTTAAAGACTAGCTGAAAGAAAAGTGCTTACCGGGAGACAACCCGATTGTTTTTAATTGTTTGATAATTGTTTTATTGACTCTGTCTTCCCAGACACTCAATACGGTGTATCGAACCTCTATGGATATGCCGTATCAAACGTGTTTGGACGTTATCAGTCTTTAATTTCTGCATTTAATTTCTGCAAAACTTTAAAACATTTGTTTTTACAGGATGTAATACGGCGTATCCTTTGGTTTGGGATACGGCGTATTGACTCCTGTACAGTGTGTTTAATTGTTTTCCTGCATTGTAACCATTGTGTAACCGAGATAGGAATTGCACTTTTGTATTCTAAACTTTTATGCACGACCTTGCTGTAAGGAAATCTACGATATGGTAAACTCTGAAAAAGACGTGTGTTGAACTCGTACGAGCATTTTGATGCCTCGTCAACACACTTTTGCTCAAGAACTCAAATTGGAGAATCATCCCGAGCAACATATCAAGGGAGTTCCTCGTTCTAATTCTATTTCCCGTTTTCTTTAACTGTTGTTGCGGTTGTCGCAAGGGACTTCTACAAGAAGTTTTATAACTCCCTAGGCGGTGTACCTAACCGTTGTATTGTAGTATAGGCAAGACTCGGAGGTTGTTATCGTTCTCTAGGGGAACCAACACCAATCCCCTATCCAAGACAAAGAGACTTACAAAACTCCAATAGTGTTCGGGAAAAAACTTGATCACGGTTAACAGAATTCTAGGGTTTAGAGAAGAGTCTTTGTGTTTTTATGTTATTTAGGAAAGTAAGTCAAATCATATATTTGAGTAGATTGGTTGGGGTTAAGTATTTAAACTAAAATAATAAACTACGTTACTTAGTGATAACAACTATAATAAAAGATTGTGTTTATTTAATCATGTATTACTCCTTAGATTTCTTCTCTTAGTGTTGTTGCTTTGTCACACTTGTGATGATCTATGTAATTATTTACTAAGTCATGAACGAATTACACGAACCCGCCATCTATTTAATATTCAGTTAAGGAAACGCACAAGTAAGGTAGTATGAAGACTATTACAAGGCCCCTAAGAGTATATTAAATACATTTCAAATATATTAAGAGTGGATCAACCATATAAGAGGGAATTTAGTATGAAGACTGTTACCCGATGGTATCCTTTCTGCACAATCATGTTTTCCGAGACATATCAATAGCGATACAGACAAATCTGGTTTTCTAAGACCTAACATGCATATTCATCACAAGAAGCAACACCACTAAGATCTACATCCTAGGTTTCATACAATCATAAATAAACACAATAGAAGGTTTAGCCAAGCATGTTATAAGTAAAGCAAGAACAATAATGAATCAAACAACACATAGACATATTTAATTATTAAGATAATCTTACTTGATTTAAACATGAATTGAAGGAAGTACAATAGGGTTTTGAGGCTCAAAAATCGTCCCTAACAGCTGTTAAATGAACTAGGGTTCGTCCCTTTCTTTTACTCTAAAGTTACACACTTAAAACCCTAAAAATGGATAGGCTTGGTGTAGGATCCCTAGATCATTCCATGGATGAATCACAAGATCAATGGCACAAAAGATTAAACAATTAAGAACTTTTGATAGAAAAAA
>BQNB010193138.1:0-11560 GCA_026074375.1 Tanacetum coccineum
GAAGGTATTATTTTGTTGGTGTTCTTTTACCAACTTTGTTTATTTTTTAAATTGAAAGAGCAAATATTTTTGTATTTTTATTTTTAATCTTCTATTTATACGAAAAAGAAAAGAAAAATGTTTTTTTACTTTTTATTTTTTTATTTTTTTTTATATTTTTGATTTTCTTAAAAGCGTAACTTTCAAAAATGAAAGGTTTTCCAAAACATGATCAACAAACTTTAAACGAGTGAATCGTAACACAAATCCCCGGCAGCGGCGCCAAAAATTTGATGAGTAAGAACCTAACACACGTAAAAATATAATATATAATACTATGGAAAATTACCAATTTACCCTTGAGGACAAAGGTAAAAAGTAAATTCTACAAAATATATATAATATAATACGTATATTAACCGGTAAGTGATTACCGAGTCGTATCCCAAAGAAATGTGAATTGATACCCTCGATTTAGTTTGGACAATGTTATGAATGATTTTTAACTTTTCGATTGATTTTCTATGACTAAAAATAATTAAAACAATTAAATGCAAATAAAATAACTAAACACGCGAACGAAAAACGGAAATGACAAATTAAACCCTAATTAGAATATTCGATTGATGAAAATTCTCCTAATGACAATCTTGTTGATACCATTTTTGAGATGTTCACCGATGAACATGCTCTTGATTACTCATCCCCACCATTATGGGATGATTATGATGATGAAGTTTTTGATCTTGAGACCGTTAATGATAATACTTATGATGATCCATTTGACTTCAAGGAAGAGAAAATCAAAGATTCTAAAATCTTGATTGATGAACTTGACCCCCCTAGATCAAGTGATTTCCTTCCTTTTCCTGAGTGTGACTCGGTTTTCTATGAGGATTTTTCCGAGGTTGATGCTTTGTCTTCAACCAACAACGAGGAAAAGGTATTTAATCCGGGTATACTCATTCATGAAAACCTCTTTTAAATCACCAACTGTGCAACACCGGAAAAGAATGTAAAGAAGGCCACTAATGCTTCTTTAATTCTTGAGGATTTTAATCCTCCTCTTTATGAACTTCCTTTCCACAAAGAAGTTCCCGGGCTCAGAGCTTTACTCTTTTTTTCGTCCGAAAATAAGGAAAAAGTGTTCAACCCCGGGATTCTCATTTCTAAAAGAGTTCATTCTTCTCTTCTCCTAAAATTATCTCATCGGGGCCCTAAAGCTTTCAAAGTCATTAAAATTCTTGAAAGCCCAATGGAGATTTTTCCTTGCTCTTATAGAGAGAACATTCCTCACTTAGATGTTCCGTGTCTTCATTTCTATCCCCCTTGACAAGCTCAAGTATGGGGGGATTGGGTCAAGCTAAGTGACCTAAAACAAGCGCTTCGTGGGTGGCAACCCATTCTTATCCTAGTATTATCATCGTAGTAGTAGTAGTATGGTAGTAATGAATAAGTTTTTTTTGTTGTGTGAGGAGCCTCGCCTTTTTCCTTTTCCGTGTTTTGTGTTTTGTGTTGTATTGTCCAGGATGTCCCGGTCACTCGAGCTTCAAATCCTCAGCTTTATTATGGGAATCCAATATCCAAATCTTATCAACTAATGTTTATCTTTAAGCATACTTAATAAACGACTTAGAATTTACGTAGAGACCCTTCTTAAAACATTGAGGACAATGTTTAGTTCTAGTATGGGGAGGATCTATCGATTTGATTGTGCCTGCATCCGTTGTTTTCTGGTAATCCCGTTTTTACCACCAAAATACCAAAAAAATGAAAAAATTTAAAAATTTTCAAAAATAAAATAAGTGTTTTGTCACAATTTTAACTTTCTTGTTAGGTAGAATAAGAATAAATTTTGACTCGATCGAGCATGTTGAGCTCTAGGTTGCTCCTTAACTTTTATACTAAGCATTCGCGGATCTTTTTATTAAAGATTTTAAATTTGCGAATAACGATAAATGATAGAGTTAAGTATGAGTTATATGATAAACAAGGATTATTTGGAAATCTTACAAGTCCTTAAGTTGGTAATTGTGGCTTTTTCTCCCAAAAAGCTCTTAATCCGACTCCTAATAGTTGCTATTTTTGTGGGAAAATTAAACTTAAAATCACAATTTTTTGAAATGTAGTCAATAATATTTTTGTCTTAGTTCAAATTTATACTTAAATTTTCTAAAAAGAAACTTTCTCTATATAGCGTGGTATGAAAAAAAAATGATGATGAATAAGGTAATAATATAAACTGTGGGCTGATAAAAGTTTACTGTCTCTTGCCGGCTCACAACCGATGTGGCAGTCTTCAAAAGAAGGTCCATAGTAAGAATAATAATCCAAGACTAATAAAAGTTTGCTGTATCTTTCCGGCTCACAACCGATGTTGCAGCCTTCAAAAAGGTCGAGGATTTCAATTGTATCATGGTTATGTTAATGTTTAGTAAAATAAATGTGATTTAATAAATATAGGGAAAATCTCTTTTTCTAAAATTTACATACGCTTTTGAACTAAGACTATTTCGTTTTAAGTTATGATTTTATGAAACCTAAGAGTTTTTGAAACCGAAGGTCCGTGAGTCTCGATACTAGTCTTTGTGGGGTGTCAAAAGCCTGGTCACTTAGCCGCAAGGTTGGAATGTGCCGAGACGAAAGTCGCTACATGGGATGATCTTGCCTTCAAACTCATTACTTTTGGGTGGAATCTGAAAACTATATAAATTTTGCACAAAATGGTGGCTCCAGCGGTTGAAATTTCGAATATGGCACATTCCTCTAATATATAATAATTGTTGGGAGTAAAAAGTTCACAAGTTATAAATATGAGTAGTGTTTGCATCTTAACTTATATTTAATGGTGATTTCGTTTTTGTGCTTGGTTTGGAACAAGTGAAAAGTCGGGAACGATGAATTTATCCTTTTTGGGGCATTTTAGGATTGAAATGTTTCTTGTTCTATGATCCCTTAAAGTTATGAAAATAACGAAAGTCCATACATTCTAGTTAGTTGTTAAAAAGAAAAAGTACAAAAAACGAGAAAAAAAGAAAAATACAAAAATATGTGTGGTAATAAGTGTAGATTTATAAAACACTTAGCTACTTTTCGAGGTAATTAGTCGAGGGGGATTGAGATTCTTAGTTTTCTAAAGTGTTTACTTATAGCATTGCGTGAGGACACGACAATATCTTAGTATGGGGGATTTTGGTATGTGCTTAATTACACATACCATTTACCTAGGAAAATGAGCCTAAATGACCAAAAACGGACATAAAATGCCAAATATATGTGTGCTTTGCTATTTTTGATGTACAAGTAACGGATATTCACTAAAGGACAAAAACGAAACCAAAACGGACAAAATCGAGCACGGAATGGAAGAGCATGAAAAGCCAAAAAGTCAAAGTCAACCAAACAGTCAACCGAAAAGTTAAAAGTCAAAGACAAAGCCGATATCGAAGAAATACTTAATGGGCCAACCCTCACCCATCTAATGGGCCGGGTCAGCCCATTAAACTCATTTGAAGACCAACTTATAAGTTATAAAAGGGTCATTTCCTTTTTAACTTAAAACAGGCCCAATCATAAATCTGGCCCAACTCCTTAACAAACCCATAACAGTCCTAAACATAATACTGTTATGTTTTTTTACGCCAGGGGTCCTTTAACCCTTACATCGTTAGTCCTTAAGGACTAACATTGTTAGTCCAAAAGGAGTAACGATGCAACAACCTCACAAATTTAGAGCTAACACCCGTTAATCTGTAAACCCAAAACAAAGTTCCCGCCCTTTTTACTATTCACACATCTTCTACCCCTCGACTTATGCACCCACAGACAAAACATCATTTTCCTTCAACCCCACATCAAACCCCACTTCACATGGACCAAATGCCACCTTGACAATCCCCTTAACATCATTCGTCAATGGAAGAAGACAAGAATCAAAGGATTAGATTTCTCTACTTGGAGAACAATATTTTTGGACGGCTATGATGATGATTTGAAGTCTCTCACACAAGAAACACACCCCTGAGCTTACTCACAGAAGTAGCACAAGTGAAGAACCCAAGACATTGATTTTTCTTCTATAAATAGGGCCTTTTGTAAAGCCCCCCCCTTTTTGGGCATCTAGTTAATTTACAGCTTATTGTACTTTACCTTTTAGCTTATTGTCATTTCCTTTTCAAAGCCTTGTAATGTTTTTAGAGTTTAATGAAATTTAAGTTTTTAAGTTAAAATCCTATTTTTCTCTTTTATGCACTTCATGTTTTAAAAACGTTTATAAGCTCACAAAAACTCTTTTTAACTTGTACTTAAGCTGTTTGCTTAAACTATTCAAGCTTTTCCATAGCTTGAAGTGTTTAAGTTTTTTTTACCAAAAATCACTCAAAAAAGCTAAAAAAGGATGATAAGCCAAACCTGGATGGGCTTATGGGTTTCACTAGCTTGTCTTTGACAAGCTAGAGCTTGTAGATCAGCTTATTTGCCCTGTTTTGAGCAAGGGCTTTGTAAGTTCTCTATTTTTAGCATTTTAGCTTAAAACTGCTTATTTGCTTATTTACTGTTTACTGTTGCTTATTACTACTTATTGTTGCTTATTATTGTTAATTATTGCTTATTTGTCATTGTTCATTGCTTATATGTCATTTGCTTAAGTTTTTCTTTAAAACTGTTAATTTTAGCTTTTAACTGCTTATCTTTGTTTGCTTATCTTAAGTGTTTATTTTTGAGCTCCTATTGCTTGATATTGCTTGTTTATCATCTGCCTTTATAAACCCTTACTTAAATCTTTGAAAACCAAGCTTAAAATAGAAATGAGAAACTTAAAATAGTGTTTGGTTTAAGGGCTAAAATGGGTCAATTTGGTTGTAAAACTTTTTTGGGTCACTAAGCAAACTTTAACAAGCCTAATTAAGTTGTGTTAATCTGTTTTCATAAGTTTTTCAAGTTTTAAATTAAGTTTTAAGGTTTTATCTATAAAATGTGTGCATTTGTGGTCTCAAAATTCTTTCAAAGTGTTTAAATTTGAGTCTGGATTAAAAGCTGTATTAAGGTTTGGTTTTGTGTTCTTTTTAGTGTTAAAATGCAGTAGTTTAGTGTGCTTGTGCATTGTGAAATTTATACTCAATTCTGTCAAGATTTTGTGTCAGTTTTTTTTTAGTTAAACAAAGGAAAAGTCCACTTTTTCAAGCTTACAGTTATATTTAGTTTAAATTAGTTTTAGGTTATGAAATTCATTGTATTAAGCTCATGGTTTATTATGCTGATCTGTTTTTAGCTTATTTTAGTCTTTAAAGCTTATTTACTAGCTTAAAATCAAGGCTGCAATAAGCCATTTTGTCTTTTCAAAAATTTGTAAAACTCAGCACATACTGAGTGAAACAGCTTTTTCATAAGACCTTTTCATAGCTTATTTGATTTTCAAACTCCTTTTTCTTTGCTGATTATTGTAGCTTATAAGATAAGCTTTTCAGTGATATAAGTCATTAAGCCATAAGGATCCATTTCCTAGCTTAAAAATAAGCTAGAAAGTGCCCTTTTGGCTGTTTGGTTAGTAGGTTTTGGCCTAACTGTTTATTAGCTTATTTGAGCTTTTCAGCTGTTAGGATTGCTTAATTTGTGCTTAGATTTGCTTAATAGGTTAGGTTTAAGTTGCTTTTAGCTTATTTAGCTTAGGATAGAGCTTATTTGAGTTTATTAGCATTTTCAGTTTAGGAATTTAAGTTTAAAAGCCTTTTGAGTGATTCTGCCATTTTAGCTTATTTTCAGTTCCTTTTATTAGCTTATTCTTGTTCATAAGTGCTTATTAGGGTTTAGTGATTATTTGTTTTTAGTTTATTTGTTTTCTTTAATGCTTATTGTGTCCAAAATGCTTAACAGTTAGCCTCTTAAGTCTTAGTGTAAAAAGCTAAGTCTGTCACCTTTTAAGCTTATTTCTGTGCTTATTTGTGCTTTTTAGAAAAGTTGCTTTATTAAAAGTGCTTATTTTAAGGTCCTTAAGCTTTTTCAAAAAAAAAGTTTGCAAAAATAAAAACATTAGGAGGGAAGGAGAAGTCAAGGTGAGCAAGGCTCGAACCTCAGACCTCTCCCTCACTCAACCAACATTTTAACTCACACCTCTGCTACCAAACGTGCCCTTGGGTCTTTTCCGTTTTAACTTGCACCATTTAAATATTTAACCACATTTTGGCTTTTTAAGCTATAAGCCGTTTTCGGCTTATTTACAGCTTATTTCATTAAGCTGTTTAGACCATTTTATTTTTCCTAGGTTCATCACTGTCCAAAGAACTTTTCATTATTTTTTCAGAATTTTCCAATTTAGTTTAGTATTTTTATTTAATTTTTTTGATTAAAACTATTTTTAATTCATAATAAAAAATATAAAAGTCAACAAAATATAATTCTTTTTTTTTAAATTTTGTTTTATCATTTAGGATTGTTAAAATTAATTTTGCTTTCATAGGGTTAAATTTGTAGAATTTGGTTTTTTAAAGAACGGGATTTGGTCCCGTTATTGATTTTTTTCTTGTTTTTTACTTTAATTGCCTTTGTTTTTTCGTTTGCTTTTCTTTTTGCATTTTATTTGTTAGAAAATAGAATACAAAATCATATTATTGAACCATTCAAAGCGTTCGATCACGAAACTTAATCTTGATTCTCCATTCACGCCTGTCGGGACACGGACCCGGGAAGGTTTTTTTAGGATTTGTGCTTTGGGGATATAAAAGTAAAATTTCCTTTTAAAGCCTACGGAATTCTTTATCATTGAAACTTTGTAATTCTTATATTATATGATTTATTTTTTTAAATTTATATTATATAGGAAAGGTGTTATTTCGGATCATATCAACCAAAAAGAATAATGTTTTTTTTCTGACCTCAAAAACTACTTTGGGAAGAACCTACCTTTTCAATGTATGTTCTAACGGTATAATCTGACGTTGTATATAGGACCAGAAACCGATAACCATTTTAGGATCAATGTCCCACAGACCAACCGGGTGGACATTATTGGATCAAACATAACTGCTAAAAAGGGTCCTTGATTTTAGGATTTTACTGGCCAAATTATCAAAGAAGCTCATACTCTAGTCGCTTATGTGACGAATTGGGAAAAGACCCCCAGAAATATATTTCAAATCGTGTGATGATGCCTTAAAAAAACTTTTCAAGTATGTGAAATTTTATGATTTATGGTTTCTGGGTATCGACGTTATGGGACCGTTCCTGAATCATTAAGGTTGAATACATTCTAGTCCCGTAGATATTGGATCTAAATGGGCCGACCGAAAGCTCAAGCTTTTCCAAACCAGTGACGCTGCCGAAGTTGTAATCACCTTTTCTGAAGAAAAACTATTCTGCCATTTTGGATATGCCCCAATAGCTCTAATCAGCGACCGAGGTACCCACTTCTGTAATAAAATAATGGAAAAAATCATGAAAAGATATGGAGTTAATCACTGTTTCTCTACATCTTATCACCCTCAAACTAGTGGTCAATTTAAAACACGAACAGGGCTCTTAAAAGAATTCTTGAAAAAATTGTTAAAGACAATCATGCTATTTGGTCAAGAAAACTTGATGATGCTCTGTGAGCTTTTCGTACTGCCTACAAAACACCTACCAGTACCACAGCATACAAACTCATATATGGAAAAAAACTGCCACTTTCCATTTGAAATTGAACACCGTGCATATTGGGCATTGAAAAATTGCAACCCAGATCTCACTGCTGCTGGTAAAAAAAGAATGTTTCAGTTACACGAGTTAGATGAACTTAGACACCAAGATTATGAAAACTCTCGTTCTAACAAGGAAAGAACCAAATTCTGGCAAGATAGGAAAATTAAGAATGAGAAAGGAATTCAAGCAAGGAAACAAGGTCTTACTCTTTCACTCAAAATACAAATTTAAGCAACCGAAACTCAGATCTCGATGGTTAGGACCTTATGTAGTAAAAAATCAATATCCATCCGGATATGTTGAACTTTATGGAAAAAAGTGGAAAAAAAGACATTTATAGTCAATGGAAACCGACTCAAACTATATCACGAAGAAGATAATGACCCAAGGGAAGCAGTCACTCCCTTTTTTCCCAAACAAATGAATCCCGAAAGTACAAGTCTAGCTAACGACTCTCTTATAAATTAAGCGCTTCTCGGGAGGCATCCCATGCTTTTCACTTAAGTGTGGAGCAGTCCGTCCTCCATTCTTTTATCTTTTATTTATTTTCTTAAAGAAAAAAAATCATCAACAAAAATATTTTCTTTTTGTGTGCTTTTTGTATATTTACTCTTATGTAGGCAATTTAGCTCGAAGATATGGAAAATTTTGACGTATGCTCAAAAGATAGCTCTACCGCAACTACGCATTTCTCTATACCCCGGGAGGTATCGCTTTCCTTTAATTTTCCCTATTTTATCTCTATTATCAGTTATCACATTAAGGGCAATGTTCAACTTAAGTGTGGAGGGGAGCCAAATAGGAAAAATTAATCATATCCCTCTATGTTTGCCCTATTTAAAATTTATTTTCCAAACTAATATTTCATAAAAGAAAAATCTTAACTATACGCTTTCAAAATTAAAAAAATGCTCTTAGTAAGGCAAGTCCAACCGGATTGACAGTATAGCTAGCGCACCCCAGTCCACTAAATTGTGAGAATCCAAGCCTTAAAAATATTTAGGTATCCACCTTTGGTACCTAAGATAATTGATGCCTTTAGCTTGTTCGAGTTAAGATTTGATTGCAGCCATATGTGTCTATTCCGTCGTTACGGATGTGTACGTATGGTCTTTGTCGCCTTTTCTGGAACATTAGTATTGGTTGAAAATTATGTTTAAGAGAGCCGGTAATTTAGAAACTCTAGAACTTGTGTTTAATCATCATTTACTAGACCGAAGCCTATCACATGAAGTATATCTCACAAGTTCTTATTCTCGCAAGCGCTTTGTATAAAGTTATGTTGCTGAAATATCTGAATATCAAGAGAAGAAGCTTTGGTATAAAAAAAGGTTATGCTATAGTAGTTCAAAAGAAATAAAGGCTTATGTTTGGCGCATGAAGATTGAATCCTCTCTAGTACCCAAGTTCCACCCTTCGGTTAGGTTTATGTGTTAAGTACAAGCCTATGGTAGCTGTCTAGATTATGTCTGTGCAAATTGAGTGTTCTTCTCAAAAATCATATAAACCCTATCTGAGTGGCTGAGTGAATTCTAAAATCAAACACTATCCCTATGTGAGGTGCTATGTTATATGTTACGCCTGAAAGTTATCTAATATAAAACTCTTATCCAAGTTTCTCCACGTCACGATAAATGTATATATTTTGTCGTTCTATTGCTTGAGGGCAAAGCATTAAGCTAAGTGTGGAGGGATTTAAAGCCTAAATTTAGACATGTTTCTATCGGCATTATTTTGTTTATGTTATCATTTCGCTGTGAAACTTTTGGTACTTAATAAGCTTAAAATTGCTTTAGGTTCACTTGAAGACTCCTAAAGACTCAAGCGTTGAAAGTCTACACACTTTGGAAGGCGAAAAAGAAAGAAAAGAAAATTTTCTATTTAAAAGTTTAAGAAGTTCGCCTCACATTATACAAAGTTCGCCACACTTTCCTATGAAGCCTCTAAAACCGGCGCACCTATATCTTTGTTCGCCGTACTTTTCCCGAAGTCAGAAGAATTAACATTTAATAAATGCACCTGCATTAACTCACCAAAACTGCCGCACTTATTTGTAAGGGCGCCGTACTTCCAGTCAAAACATTAAATGACCATCGCATTAACTCCTCAAGTGCGCCACACTTAATTCCAAAACTGGCGCACTTTCTCCAAATTTTAGCCATATAAATAGTGAGTGATTTTTCGCGCATCCAAATCACCCACAACAATCACTCTCATAATTCCACACACACCAACATTCCGACTACCAACCAAAACACCTAGAAACACCTCCTATCTTGAAGAAAAAGATCTAACGATCAAGAACGAAGAAGTTTTCTTACTAGTTGTTGAAATTATGGAAGTTAATATAAAGTATGATTTTGTTATGAAATCCTTAACCATGAGAGGCTAAATCTCTCATGACTACTCGGTGAAGTTACGATAATAAATAAGAGTTTGGTATAATCTTGATCATCTTAATCTTAAGCTTATATTGCAACCCTGTCATATCTTATCTTATCTACTTTTGCTTATCAACCTAGATTATATAATCATATCGGTATAGGTCGAAAGACCCGTTATGATCTATGTGGTTTTAAAGATTTGTCTATGGTCTTTAACGTCTGTGCTGAGAAATCCACTTTCGTAAATTGATAAACAAAATAAGCTTTGATATAATAGTAACTGGATTATTTGAGTGACACATTTGGTCTAGTTAACTAAATATAAGTCTTAAGTTAAAACAAGTTGATTTGTGAAAACGTTTTCTGACGAGAAATCGCCTTTATAAATTAATGCCCCACTCTCATGGTCAAATCATTTCAAACACTTATAAATTATTTTCAACTATCCGAGTAATCATCTTTATTATCACTGGTAAAACTAAAGTTACTTTCAAAATAGTTAAAGTCTATTCTTTTGCTGATTATTTGAACACTACTCTAATCTCTATGGAACGACCTCGTCTTACCTAAAAAGATTATACTACATATGTGGGTTATACTTTTACCCGTGTGTTTCCCATAATTAATAGGTATTTTCAGTCTTATAAATTTAAAGCTTTTGAAACACATCACTGACCATTGGAATGAAATGTGCTGTCAACTTCTTAAGCTTATGATAAAACAACTCAAGAATCCTAGAAGTGTTTGAAAGCATCCTCCTAGTGATGGTGAAGACTTTTAATGAAGAAACTTGAGATTCAAAAGAAGAATACCAAGTTTAGGGGAGGATTGTTAGGATTAAAAGCTTCTTGATGTTGTATGGAAGTAACTGCTACTAAGTTAGTGCTGCTGGAATAAAAGTTAATGCTGCTACTTACAACTGCTGAAGGATTACAACTGCAAGAAGAGTTTCTACTGTCAGAAGGATAAAGACAAAAGAAAGGATTAAGATGAAGATTATTTATCATGATTACTTATGTGATAAGTATGAGATATTTTTGTAAAAGATACGTATAAGTTATTTATTTAGAAGATCATGATAACTTAGGAAAATATTATAAGCCAGTTAGGACTCCTTGGTGTATAAAAAGAGTTCCTAGGTCATAGAGATTGATATCTTTTCATTGTTCTGTCAATCTATTAGTAGCTTCAAGATTTTGTAAACCCTAACACTATTAAGAGTGTTCGTATTATATTGAGGCTGAATGTTTGGTAAACTGTTTTGTTATTGATTTTATTCATTATTGTTTAATTGAAATTCTTCTTAGTATCATTGACTAGATTCCGCATAGTCTTTGATATTTACAATCAAAGTTTCTATCATAGCTGTTTTGAATTTATTCAATAAAACTTAGCTTTACATCATATAAAGAATTCAAGATCCATTCAAGTGGGATCAACAAGTGGTATCAGAGCTTGTGAGAATCTTTGAATAAGAAGAAACTTTACTACACACAAGATCTACTTTTTCAAGAAGCAATGGA
>BQNB010193139.1:0-11560 GCA_026074375.1 Tanacetum coccineum
TGTCAGTACTAACTATAACTATCAGTACTAACTATTAGTACTGTCGGTACTAAGTTAGGAAAACGTAATTCCCAACATTCTCCAATAATCATTACTTGATTCATCATCTTTATTGATTAAGATTTCCATGATAGCTTTATTTCTTAAAGCTTCGTCTTTTAGCTTGCTATCTTTCAAAGCCACATACTATTCAAAGTCTTGATAATGGAGTAAATTTCCAAACATGTAGGCTCCGGGCAAGTTTCCTCAATAACAATATCCATCTTCTCTCCAGCTACAGGTAGGCCACTCTGAACACCTATTTTTATAATAAAATGTCTTACAACAATGTTTACCCGGTGTTGGTTCCTTCCATACTCCATTCTCTGTCTATGGTTTTTCATGCACCCATGGCACATCTTTATTCCACTCATAAATCCAGTCGTCCTTATATTCTTCATAAATCTTAAATCCTTCAGTATCTTTAGTAAGGACATCCGGGTCTATCTTGAGTAGGTAATTGAACTCTTTGAATTTTTCGCACAACGATGTTTCATAATCGAACAAGTTTGTTTCAATCTTAAAAATTTCACCGATTTCTTGTTCATCATCGTAATTAGTTTCCTCAAGATTGGAAGTTTCTTCATTTGTTGGCTCAATTTCATCACTTCCCAATTTCTAGTAATCCCACAAAGCTCCTTTAGTGAATATGTCCATCGTCTTATAGTTAATAAACTTTGAGGCCAACCAGTTTTCGAATTTTTCGTTAGTAGGGTCCCACTTAATCATGGTGGTGATAATTTTGCTAGTGCAGGAAGGCGGGTAGTATTTTCTAAAAAAATTAGCAGTTAAATCGACCCAACTAGTAATTGATCCTTTAATTCCATCAAACCATCTCCATGCATCTCCAGCTAATGAGATTGGAAAAACATCAACTCTGAGTTTATGTTGATTCACATTGGGTAAATCATTTGGGTCAACAGTTCTAAGGAAATATTCGATATGCTTGACTGTGTCTTTCCCATTAGCTCTACTTTAACATCCCCATAAAATCACAACGCAGCGGAATACCACATTGGGGTGCTACTTCATAGTATAAAGTACAAGTTATAGAAAACGACTTCAAAAGAGACGTTTAATAAAATGTCACATTCGATTTAAACAAATCAAGTAAATTTAGGTCCCAATAATTTCCTTTTCACCAAGTTAAAAGAGTTCAAACATGATTCAATGTATATTTTAAAGATAAGATTTGTTCTTAAAGAAAGATAAAAAAAATTTCAAGCACGAAATCAAACACGAAAATTCAGCTTCTGTTTCAGATGATCGATACACCATATTCAATTGAAGTGAATACGCTGTATTGATATGTTTAGAGAATACGTTGTATTGGACAGAAAGTTGGATATGCCACGCCTAATAAGCTAAAAGGCCTAAAACGTCTATAAAAGATTAATGTTGCAAAGTTAAACCGAAAAAGTCCCCAGGGCACGTTGGTAGAGGAGTGTGTGTTTTAAACGTCATTGGGTGTGGGGTTGAAGGATTATTTATCTAATACATTTATATCTTAAGACAAATTACATCTGTTCCCCCCAGGTTCGAGCCTTGCTCACCGGGGCTTCCCACTATCCCAAGTGTTTTTGTTTTTGCCATTTTTTATAAATTTTTGAAATACTTAAAAATAAGCAAATTTTGTGAAAACAAACTTTATAAATTAAAAATAAGCACTTAAAGGGTGACAGTGTGCTTAAAATGCTTTAAAACTAAAAGAGTAAACTGTTTGACAATTTTTTAGCACCAATTATGCGGACTATCAAGACAAATAAGGCGAACAGCAGATAATAACTATTCTAATTATAAGCAGCAGAGAACAAAAATAGCAAGAAAATGAGTACAATCAAGCTAAGAATGACAGAATAATATTAAAGGCTTAAACACTTAGAATTTTTAAGCTACAATGCAATTAAGCTTAAATAAGCCTTACTCTAAAGGAAATAAGCTAAATTAAGCTAAAACTATCCTAATGAGCAACACTAAACCTAAATAAGCAAATAAGCTCAGATAAGGCAAATAAGCAAAATTTTCAAAAACAGCAGGCAAACAGCAAAGGGGGTACCTTTAAGCTTACAATATACGCACTTAAAACAGATCCTTAATGGCAAAAAGGCTTATTATCTTTGGAAAACTTATGCAATAAGCTTCAATAATCAGCAATCAAATAGAAGTTTGAAACAAATGAAGGCCAAGAAAAAGCTTATTGAAAAGGCTGTTTGAAACAGATTCAACACTTAGAAAACTTTTTACAATCTTCACAAAATACCAAATTTGAGCTTAAAAATCAACCCCCAAACAAACAGATTAAGATTTCCCCTCGATAGAGAACTTATAGCAACAATCAAAACACAGTTTGAAATTCAAAATAAGCCACAATGAGCATTTGAAAAAGCATTTTCTTTTTTTTTCAACACTTAGTTATAAACTTGACAGTTTTTAGTAAAAACTCAAATCAACAATGCAGATTTGTCCTAACATTCTTCTAGTGCATTTTATCACTTGAACATGATAAAAAAAACGACACTCAATCACAATCTCATAAGTTTTGTAACCAAAATAAGTGAATAAACCAATATGATATCACAAGATTCAAAAACAAGATTTTCAAACGATGATCTCAATTCATCATTAAAAACTAAAACAAATTAACTTTTATTACTCTTTTATCTAATCTAAGTTGACTTAATAACACAAAACAGGTTTTGACCCAATTTGACCCATGGACATAGTTAATCCAAACACCCCTTTAAAATTCATTTTTGGTTTTCTATCTTGATAGAAGCTGTTTAAGCCACAATTTTCCAAAACCCAAATGTTAAATAAGGTAAACAGAAAATAATAAGCAAACTTAAACAACTAATAAGCACTGAAATAAGCTAGAACACAACAAGCACTATTTTAAGCTATTTTTGATAGTTTTAAGAAAAAACTTTATAATGATTCTAGACCTCACGATAAACTTAATAAGAACAACATTCATATATAAGCATAAATAAGCAAAACATAATCAAAAGAAAATACAGCACTAAATAAGCTAAGCTATAGTAATTAATCTAAATTTAAAAAGTTGAACTTTACCAAAACCATGCTCTAAACAGGGTTGGAAATTAGCAATCCCAAGCGCTAGCTTGTTAAAAACAAGCTAGTGAGGTCTATAAGCCTTCCATTTCTGGCTTATCATCCAAAAATAAGCTTTGTGTAATTAAGGAGAGATTCTTTTGGAGAATTTTATGAACAATTCCTTGAGTTTTTTTATATAGATAAAACAGATTATTATGTGTATGATTAAGATAAAAAAAAAAAAAATTATAAGAGCTTTATGAAGTGCTATGAAACATAGTCATTTACTGAAACAACAGAGCTTAAAACAGATTTTTAAGAAACACTTAGATTTCATTAAACTTCATAACATTACAAGTTTAAACTAAATAAGTGAAAATAATAAAATGTTAGGTTAAAAACTAAGTAAAAAAAACTAACTCCCAATGGCTTAAAAAAAGACCTATTTATACTAAGCTTAAGAATATTCTAGGTCATGTGCTTCTTTGCTGAGAGGGCTCAAGTTGTGCTTCTTGCGTGAGGTAAGTCTCAAATCAATCTTAGCCCTCCATTTTGAGTAGTATCCAAGTTGTATGATCAAAGCCATTGATTTTTTTGTCATTTTTCTTGAACGAATGGGAAGATTAGGGATTGCAAGGTCCGGCAATTGGTGGGTAAGGTGTGGGGGGTGTGTAGGACAATGGGAGAAGAAAGCGGAACGAGTTGGAGGGTGAATTTGGCGTGGTAGTGAGGACAGGACACCGTTTGGTGTGGGAGATGATACACAGTTAATCTCAGGGTAATTTGACGTTTGGTGGTAATGGCCGAAAGACCCCTGAAAGTGTATAGTGTATGGCAATTAATAGTCCTTGTGGTGATACAAACTTTGGTCCTTGGTCGTTTATAAATGTTTGCACGTTAGTCCTTAAAGGCTAACGGGGGTGTAATTAAATGGGATGTGGTTAACGGGGTTATAGGGGTGATTAACAGGTGTTGGTTTGGCTAGTGTTTGGTGGGATTATGGCTTTAAAAGTACTTTGGGCCTCGTATGAAAGGTTTTTAATGGAGGGATTTATACGTGTATAAGTGGGCTTCCCGGGTCCCACTAAGAGGTTGTACGGGTGGACCACTTTTGGCAGGTTTAGGTTTTCGGGTTTCGTTTTCGTGCTCTTTCTAATTCACTTCCTTAGAGGGGTTGACTTTGGTTGATTAACTTTGACTATTTGTTGACTTTTCTTTCACGCTTTTTCGATTCGTGCTCGGTTTTGTCGATTTGGCTTATTTTTGTCTTTTCTTGGATATCCATTTTTGCATTAATACAAATGTAAAACATACAAAATACATGTATTTTTGGTCGTTTTTTAGGGCATCTTAAGTCCGATTGTATGGTCAAAGGTATGTCATAATTAAACACATTACCCAAAAATCTCCATACTAAATAATTGTGTGTCCTCAGTAATCGCTATAAGTAATCACTTAAAAAACTAAGAATCTCAATCTCCCTCGAATAATTACCACACAAAAGTAGGTAAATGTGTTCATCTAGGGGAAGTAAACGATATCATAGGTTTAAGAGAAGGCCTATTTTTTACCATTTTTAAAGATATACACTTAATTACCACTAATATTTTTGGATTTTTCTATATAATATATATATATAAAATATTATTATATATATATATATTTCTATATTTATATATATATACTATATATTTATTTTTATAGCAACTAATAAATTTTGACTTTCGTTATTTCATAACCGTTAGGGATCATAGAACAAGATGCATTTCGTCCGAGAATGCCCCAAAAAGGATTATATTCATCGTCCCCGGGACTATTTCACTTGTTCCAAACCAAGGTTTTAAACAAAATCAACCGCTCTAAATATCAGTCTAAAATGCTAACACTATTATATTTTGCAACTTTGTGAAATTTTCACTACCGAAAATTATTATATCTTATTGAATGTGTAATTTGAATTTCAACTTGGATCAATGTTTTGCCAAAAATTCTATGCTTCACGTTCCTCCGAGAATAATGAGTTTGAAGGCCGAGCTATCACCCATGTAGCGAACTTTCGTCTTGGCACGTCCACAACCTCGGCTAAGTGACCATGCTTTTGACACCCACAGAGACTAGTACGGGACTCACGGACCTTAGGTTTCAAAAACTTCATGTTTCCCGTATAAACAGAGGTATTAAAAAACTTAAAATGAAATAGATCAAACTTAAAAAGGCATATTAAATTTAACTAAAAGAGATCTATTATTAATTCTAAAAATTAATATTAAACATAACATTTATGAAATTGTAAACCTTCGACCTTTTTAGAAGGCTGCAACATCGTTGTGAAGCCGGCAAGTACAACTAAAACTTTTATCAGCCTCGAATTTTATTCTTACTATGGGTTTTCGTTTGAAGGCTGCAACTCATCGGTTGTGAGCGGCAAGAATACATCAAACTTTTATCAAGCCCACAGTTTATATTTATATTATTTATTCTTTTTTCTCATTTTTCATATATATATATATATATATATATACTATAAGAATCTTCTTTGAAAAATTCAGTTTTAAATTTTGAGCTAAGACTAAAATTTTTGTATTAACTACAAAAAAATGCTGGTTTTATGTTTTGATTTTTTTTTTTTTTTTTTTTTTGTTCGTTGTAGTCTTCTGATTTTTTTTTTTTTTTTTTTTTTTTTTTTTTTTTTTTTTTTTTTTTTTTTTTTTTTTTTTTTTTTTAGTTTAATCTAAAAAATAGCATGGTATATTATCCGCGTTAGAGTTTATGGGAGAAAAAGCCATAATATTCCCCCATACATGAGCTCTTAAGTATTTCAACAACGTAGTTGTGTTGTACATCGCTTTGCATCTCGTGTACTTCATGATACTCATCCATATGATTTACAAAGGTATCATGATCTTGTACCTCAAACGGAGTATTCGAGTCATATAATGGCCCGACTTCATCGTAGATTGGATCTTCAGATGTGAGATTTACCATGAACATGGTCTGTATAGTGGGACCCTCATCAACATCAGAGTTGAATGCATCACATTCATCAGCTTCAAAGACATGGTCCACATTAAATTTTTGTGGGAAAACGGGGTACGTGAGAACAACGGCTGCAGGCATAATCAAATCGATAGATCCCCCCATACTAGAATTAAACATTGTCCTCAATGTTTTAAGAAGGGTCTCTACGTAAATCCTAAGCCGTTTATTAAGTATGCTTAAAGATAAACGTTAGTCGATAAGATTAGGATATTGGATTTCCCCAAACTAATGGCAAGCAAAGGCTAGGAAGCTCGAGTGGACCGGGACAAAACACCGAACACGAGAGTCTTCAGAAAATTTTGGTTCAATCCTACAAAAAATCACAAGCACAAACAACAAGAAATTGGAAGAGTACAAGCCTCCTCACATCACAATAGAAATAAGAAAGAAAATAGAAGGATAAGCATGGGGTGCCTCCCATGAAGCGCTTGTTTAGGGTCACTAAGCTTGACCCAATCCCCAAATTCATTTGTCCTTGGGGAAGGTTTGGAGATCCGGGACAACCAATTGTGGTACGTCCCCTCCAAAGTAGTGCTTAATTCGATGACCGTTCACCTTGAAATTTGGCCTGGAGTTTTGAGATAACTCAACGGTGCCATATGGAAAGACTTGGGAAATGGTGAATGGTCCGGACCAACGGGATTTTAATTTGCCTAAGAATATCTTCAATCGAGAGTTAAAAAGGAGGACTTGATCACCGATGTTGAAAACGTGGTTTTTGATCATTGAGTCATGGATCCTTTTTGTTTTCTCTTTATCAATCAAAGAGTTCTCATAGGCATGATCACGAAGTTCATTTAGTTCATTGAGTTTAACTTTACGGTGATCACCCGCGGTCTCAAGGTCAAAGTTTGCATGCTTTAAGGCCCAGTAGGCTTTGTGCTCGAGCTCGATCGGTAGATGACATGCCTTTCCGTACACGAGCTTGTATGGGGTATACCTGATGGGTATTTTGTAAGCTGTACGAAAGGCCCAAAGTGCATCATCTAGTTTATCCGACCAAGAGGCACGGTTATCACCCACGATCCTTTCAAGAATTCGTTTCAAGCCACGATTGGATACCTCAACTTGCCCACTTGTTTGTGGGTGATACGCGGTGGAGAGACGGTGAGTAACTTCATATTTAAGCATGACCTTTGCAAACTGATCATTGCAAAAATGGGTTCCGCGATCACTTATGATAGCACGAGGGGCACCGAATCGGGCGAAGAGAGATTTAAGAAATTTGCAAACTACTCGGGCGTCGTTTGTGGGGAGCGCTTTCGCTTTAACCCATTTTGACAAATAGTCGACTGCCACGAGTATATATGTGTTCCCTCGTGAAGACGGGAATGGCCACATGAAATCTATGCCCCACACGTTAAAGATTTCGTAAACTTGGATGGAATTTTGAGGCATTTCATTACACTGCGAAATTTTTCCTTGACGCTGACAAGTGTCACATCGGGTGACCAAGTCAATGGCATCTTTGTAAATCGTGGGCCCATAAATCCTCTAGTCAAAAACCTTTAAGGCGGTGTAGTTGGCACGTCATGCCCCCGCGTTGGGTCCACTATGTAGTTGTTGAAGGATGTATAACAAGCTTCTTGGTGCCTCGAACAACCACCGCCAAATCATTTGATCCGCACATATTTTGAACAAATAGGGGTCATCCCAAAAGTAATGTTTAACATCCTTGAAAAACTTGTTCTTTTATTGGGATGACATCCCTTTAACAATTAAATTCCCTGCGTGGTAATTTGCATAATCGGCAAACCACGGGGTACTTGAGTTCACTACTAAAGTCACCATATGATGTGCTCAGAGGAAATTTTTCCATTTCACCCCTTTTGGGGTCGAGAACATTTTCATACGGGTTTTCTAATCGAGAAAGATGATCGGCCGCGAGATTCTCGGCTCTTTTGTGTCAATTACATTGAAATCGAACTCTTGAAGGAGAAGAACCCACCCGAGCAATCTTGCCTTGGAATCTTTTTTTAGCAAAGAGATATTTTTAAGGTCAAGTGAATCGTATACATTACGCTTTTGTTCAGATTGAGGTAAAGACAAGAAATTTTCAAAGCATACACCTCGGATAACATTTCTTCTCCGTCGTAGTGTAATGCGATCCGCCTTGTTCATTGTTTTACTAGCATAGTGGATAGGACTAAAGTGTTTTTCATGACGTTGCCCCAAGACTGAACCTATGGCAAAGTCACTTGCATCGCACATAAGCTCAAAGGGTAGGTCCCAGTCTGGAGCAATCAAGATTGGAGCTTCAGTAAGTTTTTTCTTTAATGTTTAAAAAGCTTGAATACAATCATCGGAGAAAATGAACTGAGTATTCTTCTTAAGAAGATGAGTCATCGGTCGGGAAATTTTGGAAAAAGAACCTTAATGAATCGTCGGTAGAAACCCGTCAGCGACCCGAGAAAACTCCGAACACCCTTTACGGTGGTGGGATGAGGTAACTTATCAATCACATCGATTTTGGCTTTATCAACCTCAATCCCTTTTTTGGAAATCTTATGGCTAAGGACAATGCCTTCTTTTACCATAAAATGACTTTTTTCCCAATTTAGACAAAGATTGGTGTCTTTACACCTTTGAAGCATCTTGTCTACACAGTAAGGCAATTTTTGAAATTGATTCCCAAAGACCAAAAAGTCATCCATGAAGACTTCCATCGTTTTTTCGATCATATCATGAAAGATAGCTATCATACACCTTTGGAACGTGCCCGGTGTATTGCATAAGCCAAAAGGCATGCGACGGTAGGCGAACGTTCTGTAAGGACACGTAAATGTTATCTTTTCTTGATCACGAGGGTCGATGGGAATTTGAAAATAACCCGAGAAAACAATAGTACTCGTTTCCGCCCTCCCCGCTAATCTTCAAGCATTTTATCTATAAACGGTAGTGGAAAATGGTCTGTAAACGAGTGGCTTCATAACTTTTGGTATTCATGCATACACGCCATTCCTGTAAACCAATCGAGTCAGAATTTAATTCACTTTCATCATTTTCAACAGACGGTACAAACCACCCTTTTCGGTACGACAATCCGAGATCAGGTAAATTAAATCCGGCGTCAGAAGTTTTTCAACTCCTTTTGATGACATCTAGATTTTTAGATTCACTCGTCTTTGGTGTTGAACCGCCGGTTTGTAGTCCTCTTCCATAAGAATCTTGTGAGTATAAAATTTCGGGTTAATACCCTTGATGTCGGAGAGTTTTCAAGCGATGACTCGCTTGTGTGACTTCAAAACCTTTATGAGAGTGGCTTTTTCCTCAACACTCAAGTCTTATCAATATGACGTGGAAACTGTTGTCACCTTCCAAAAATGCGTATTCGAGATGAGAGTAAACCTTATTCGACTTCGGGAGGTTCATCAATTGAAGATTTATCATTCTTAGCTTCACAAATTTTGAGTTCTTTTCGAATTTTAGGAAAATAATTTCCTTGGTTGGGAGGGAGTGATGGATCATCATTGAGAAATGATTCAAGAAGAAGAATATCCCCCTCCGGGTCATAGTAAGAGTCATCAACTTCCGGTGAAGTTGGGTCATCTTCAAGAGCGAGGAAAGCATCGACTTCCTCAAGAAGGAAATCACTATCCCCGGAGGGAGTGAGAGTCGGAGAAGAGGTAGAAACGATCGGGTTATAATAAGGAGTGGGATTGCCACTTGCGATCACATCGGAGAATCCGAGGACTTCCTGAGAATACTCCTCACAAGCCATTTCAATGACGTCGATTCGGTTTGTCGTCATATCATCGTAATTAGAGGAGTATCTCGAAGTTTGGTCAAGATTGAATGTTACAGCTTCTTTTCCGACACGAAGAGTTAATTCTCCTTCGTACACATCAATCAAAGCACGTCCGGTCTTTAAGAAGGATCTCCCGAGAATTAGGGGAACTCGGGGATCAGCATCAAAGTCTATGACTACAAAGTAGGCCGGGAATTTGAACTTTCCTACTTTTAGGTAGACATCTTCGGCGATACCAATCAGTTTGGTAATCGAACGGTCTGCAAGTTCAAGAGTTATACAAGTAGGAATGAGTTTCGTAAGAGAAAGTTTTTTCCACACGGATAATGGCATGAGATTTATGCTAGCGCCAAAATCGGCCAAGGCTAAGCACTCATCCATTCCGGGAAAATTACATGGTATAAGAAATTTGCCGAGGTCTCTAAGTTTTTTGGGTAACTTGTTGAGGATAACCGCCGAACAATGCTCATTTAAAGGAGTTCTAGCCATTTTACTTAATTTTTCTTTGTTTCCAATTAAAGCTTTAAGATTTGAGGTAAATTTTGGCATAAGAATCAATGCATCCGCTAAACTAATTTTGAAACTCATATCTTGAAAGATTTTGTAGAATTTCTCAACTTGGTCGTTAGCTTTTTCATGGCGCTTTTCATTATTACGTCTCGAAGGATATGGAATTAACGGTTTCAAGTTAGGCATCGGAGCACTAATGGGATCAACAACGGGTTTAGAATTTGGTACTTGGGATTGAACTTGAACAACCGGAGGTTGGACGTCTTTGGTACTTCCGTTATTAGTAGGAGGCACCGTGTCCTTTGTCACCTCGGTTTCACGTTCCACTACTTTAGGAGGTGAAGAAGAAGTAGTAGGAATCGTGGGTCCTTGATAAGCAACACCGCTTCGGGTGGTAATACCCTTCAAATCTACCTTCGGGTTAGTAATGGTATTACTAAGGAGTGTCCCTGAACCTGAAGTAGAAGCGGTATTGGAATTTACGAATTTGGAAAGCATGTCCGTAAAATTTGTCATTTGATTTTGCAAGTTTTGGTTTTGGTCTTGCATGTTTCTCATAACTGCGTCATTAGCCTTGACGTAGCTTTCAAAATCGGTCTTTGTTACACCTTGTGTTTGCCGAGCCGGAGCTTAGGGGGTTGATTAATCGGTGGTCGATAAATTTGGCTTTGGTTGTAATTAGTCCCCCGGTTTTGGTTGTAACGGTTTTTGTTATTTCCTTGGTTTTGAACGGGAGGAAAACCGGGAGGTCGAATTTGATTAGCAATCGGGGCTCGATAACCGGTATTTCCTTGATTGAAATTAGCTATGGCGGCTTAGGAAACATATTCTTGAATATTGTCACAATAAACGTTGCCATCGGTGGCGGGACAATTTCGGTAAGAATGAGCTCCACCACAAGTAACACAACTTTCCTCGACCGCTTTCATGGGAGTGGGGGCTTGGGTTTGGTTTTTCTTTTCGAGAAGTAAGGCTTTCACCATACCTTTAAGTTCGGCAACATCGGGAGAAATTCCGAGAGTGGAAGAGCTCAAACTCACTTTGGCAACAACCGGTTTGTTACGTGAATTACGAACTTTGGATTTGCTCTCAATAATTCTTAGGCAATCACGGGGCATTTTATCCAAAAAGTTACCACCCGCGGCGGAATTCAACGAATCTTGATCATTA
>BQNB010193140.1:0-11560 GCA_026074375.1 Tanacetum coccineum
AGACTAATAAGCAACTTTTAACAAGAGTTAAGCACTCAAACAAGCTAACACAAATTATGCTAATTTATAAGCTAAATGGACAGATTTTAATGAAAACTAGAACAAATGAAATCTAAGCTACAAGCTGGCATACATAAGCATCCAATAACATAAATAAGCAACAATAAGCACATACAAACAGTAAATAAGCAAGAATAAGCACTAATAAGCAATGCTACAGTAAAAGCTTAAAAATGAAAGAAAATGGAACTTACAAAGCCCTTGCTTAAACAGGGCAAACCAGCTTATAAATAAGCTAATCTACAAGCTCTAGCTTGTATGAAACAAGCTAGTAAGAGTCCATAAGCCCATCCAAATCTGGCTTATCATCCAAATAAGCTGTGGTAATTTGAGGGTGAGTTCTTTTTTTGGTTTTTGTAAAATTTTCTTAAGTACTTTATATTTAAATTAAAACAGGTTGCTTATATGTTTTTATAAGAGCTTAAAACAGCTTATGATAGGCTTTTAACAATAAGAAAAACAGGAATACAAAATTTTACTTAAAAACTTCAAACTTTCATTAATACTAAGAACAGGTTACAAGGCTTGGAAAATAAAAGACAATAATCAAAATGACTTAAAAATAAGCTGAATATTAAAAACTAGGTTAAAACTACATAAATAACTCACTGCCTCTAAGGGCTTACAATGTCCTATTTTATACTAAGCTAAATAAGTCTTGGGGTCTTGAGTCTTCACCCGTTTGTGTTTCTTTTGTGAGACAGAACAATGGTGTGTTTGTTGTGTGAGAGACTTCAAAGATCAATCCAAGCCATCCAAATTGTTTGCTCTCCAAGTCTTTTGATCTCATCCCTTCAATCTTTGCCTTTTTATCATGGACCAATGGGATTAAAGGGGATTGCCAAGGTGGCAATTGCTGTTTATAAGGTGGGGTTTGAGGAAAGTGATGGTGAATAGTGCTAAAAAGGTTTTGGCGGGAAACTTGGGAGAGATAAACAGTGTTTTGATTTGGCAGGGTAAAGGTTTTGGTGATATGGCAACATTGGCCCCTCATCTTTATATAAGTGTTTGCACCCATGGTCCTTGTGGTGTTATAACTTTGGGGAGTTTGCAATTTTAGTCCCTAAGGGTTATATGTCTTATTTCATGAGTGGTCCTTTGTATGGTTATAAGTTTGAGGGGTTGGCAGAAATGCCCCTTCAACTTATTATTTTGGGCTTCTTTGACTTGTATAAATAGCTTAATGGGTTGACCCGGCCCATTAAATGGGTGTGGGCGGGCCCATTAAGTATTTCTTCGGTTACGGCTTTGTCTTTGACTTTTGGCTTTGTCGAGGTTGACTTTTTGGTTGACTTTGACTTTTCACGCTTTTCCATTCCGTGCTCGGTTTTGTCCTTTTTGACTTGGTTTTTCGTCCTTTTGTCGGATATCCGTTTCCTGCACAATATAAGTGAAAACATACAAATACAATGTATTTTTGGTACGTTTTTGGTCATTTAAGTCCGGTTTTAATTGAAAATGGTATGTGTAATTAAGCACATACCAAAATCACCCATACTAAGATATTGTCGTGTCCTCACGCAATGCTATAAGTAAACACTTAAGAAAACTAAGAATCTCGATCCCCCTCGACTAATTACCTTGAAAAGTAGCTAAGTGTTCATCAAGGGGAATTAAAGAATCACAAGTTTTGAAAAGTCCCGTTTTTACCATTTTTTAAATATATAGACTTACTTCCACTAATATTTTTGTATTTTTCTTTTTAAACAACTAACTAACTTATTTGACTTTCGTTATTTTTATAACTTTAGGGTCATAGAACAAGACGCATTTCAATTCTAAAATGCCCCAAAAAGGATAAGTTCATTGTTCCCGACTTTTCACTTATTACAAACCAAGCTTAAAACGAAATCACCGTTAAATACAAGTTAAGATGCTAACACTACTCATATTTGTAACTTGTGAACTTTTCACTCCCGACAATTATTATATCTTAGGTTAGTGTGCTTATTTCGAATTTCAACCATGGATCAACGTTTTGCAAAATTTCTATGTGTCACATTCCACCCAAAAAGTAATGAGTTTGAAGGCGAGATCATACTATGTAGCGAATTTCGTCTCGGCACATCCCAACCTTGAGGCTAAGTGACCAGGCTTTTGACACCCCACAGAGACTAGTATCGGGACTCATGGACCTTCGGTTTCAACACCCTTGTATTTCCCGTATATACATAAAATTACAACTTAAAATGTAATAGTCTTAGTTCAAAAGCATATTTAAATTTAAGAAAAAGATATTTTCCCTATATTTATTAATTCACGTTTACTACACTTAATATAATTATTCATTCTTAAGAAAATCATCGACCTTTTACTTTTAGAAGGCTGCAACATTGGTTGTGAGCCGGCAAGATGCAGCAAACTTTTATCAGTCTCGGATAATTACTATGTGCCTTATTTAGAAGACTGCAACATCGGTTGTGAGCCGGCAAGATGCAGTAAACTTTTATTAGCCCACAGTTTATTATTACTCATTTATATATATATATATATATATATATATATATATATTTATTTTTTTATATATTACCAAGATATAGAGAAAATTTCTTTTTAGAAAATTTAAGTGTAAATTTAAACTAAAATTATTGATATCATCCATACTTCAAAAATTGTTGATTTAAGTTTAGTTTTCGAAAAGAGCACGTATTATTAGTCCGGTTAGGAGCTTATGGGAGAAAAAGCCACAAATTACACTTATGAGCTCTTAAGATTTCCAACTAATCCTTGTTTAGCATCCGCGAATTTCCGCGAATGCTTAGTCTAAAAGTTAAGGAACAAGCTAGAGCTTAACACGCTCGATCGAGTCAAAATTTATTCTTATTCTACCCAGCAGGAAAGTCAAAATTGTGACAAAACGCTTATTTTGTTTTTGAAAATTTTTAAATTTTTTCATTTTTTTGGTATTTTGGTGGTAAAAACAGGATTACGTGAAAACAACGGCTGCGGGCATAATCAAATCGATAGATCCACCCCCCCCCCCCATACTAGAACTAAACATTGTCCTCAATGTTTTAAGAAGGGTCTCTACGTAAATCCTAAGCCGTTTATTAAGTATGCTTAAAGATAAACGTTAGTCGATAAGATTTGGATATTGGATTCCCAAATAAAGCTAAGGATGTAAAGCTCGAGTAATCGAAGGACAAAATCATGAGCACGAGAGGCTTCAAAATCCGGGCAATCCTAGACATACACAACAAAAACACAAAACTCGAGAAAGGTAGAGGCCAGCCTCATCACAAACTAAAAAATAAAACACTTATTCATTAATAAAACTAAGGGATAAGCATGGGTTACCACCCACAAAGCGCCTTGTTTTTGTTAACCGAGTCTTGAGCCTGACTCGATCCCCCATACTTGAGCTTGTCAAGGAGGATAGAAATGGAGAAACGGAACATCCAAGATAGGAATGTCCCCTCTAGAAATCATCATCGGGCTTTCATTTAAAGCTTTCAAGCCCCGATGAGATGAGAGGTGAGGAGATTGCTCCTCACCTGCAGCAAGAATACCAGTATTGACAACTTTGTCCTCATTTTCGGATGAAAATGGAAGCAAAGTGTCAATCACTAGAAAAAGAGGATCACGGATGAATGAGATTGAAAATGCATCACGTGATATAAATATCTTGGATTGGATTCCAATAAATATCCCTAGATCGAATATCTTGTTCTAGTTCCGGAAGAAAAAGAAAACTAAAGGTCAGATCCGAGGGATCACTATAAATAGTGAATCGAATCCAGATGCAGGGTGGGATGGGTGGGTTTAAATAACTAAAAAAAATTTGAAAATTATTAAAAAAAAAATTAGGCACATGAACTCTCTCAGTTATCTTGTCGGTTTATCAAACTATCCTCCACCACATCCCATAGCTCGGGGCTCTCTTAAAGTATGAAATGATCTTATCTCTGATGGGAGATTTGATGGGAGCGAGTTCACCGTCGAATCCTAATGAATAAATTTACTCCTATCGGTCAGGAGGAAACGGATTGATCGAAAGATCAAAGATGAAACGATAATATGAGAAAAATTAGCATGAGTAGTGGTACTGCCACTACTCTTCTCTTCAATATGATCGTCATCGAGATAGAAAGCTTCATAATCCGGAAGAGAATAATCAGAAAGAATAGTGGTACTGCCACTACTCTTCTCTTCCAGATTAAAGCAAAAAGTTTCAGATTCGGGTAAAGAATTATCAAAGGTGTTAGTCTCCTCCAAGAAAAAGTTAAGAAATATGGAGGGAGACTTGGTCACAAAATCAGAAGATGGAGGTTGATTAGAATTAATTGCTTCGATCTTAACAATGAGAAGATTGATTTTCGATAATTTTTCACGAAGAATATCGTCCTCAATCTCTCCATCTTCCGTGTGAAAATCCTTCACCTCCTCTAAGCTGACGAGCTCAGAATCGGGAGGTGATGCCTCAACATAATCGATGTCGTCAATAAAGAAAGAATCATCATCAATCGAAGTAGAATCATCGTTAGAATCAGAGAAACCCTCAAATTGATCTTTTGAAATGTCAAGAGGCAGAGAATTATCACCAAAAGGCACATCACACATCTTGTCAGGAATACCCTCGGACTCACTTGGGATCGGGACAAGGTCCTCAACACTATACTTTATTACTTCGTCCAATTCCGTTGCCGGAATAGTGTCAAGATGCTCATCCTCTATTATGAGAGAGTCAACAGGCTCCTCGGTTAATAAAACGGGTGTGATTGCAACACACGGAGGAAGTCCAGAAATAATAATATCTTTCAAGGGAATAGAACTTTCCTCGTCATCGTCATCATCGTAAGATGAGGTAGGCAAATTACAACTTGGAGTATTAATATATTCTGCCAACTCCTCGTTTATACTTTTCAAATCTTGAAGAAGTTTGCTAAACAATTCTTGAACCTCCTCGGATTGAGCATGCTTAATTTCAAAAAATTTGTCCCAAGCTTGCATTAAAACCTTTGGTGTTTCCCTAAAAGAAAGACGATTAAATTTCTTTAAAAAGGTTTCAATAGAAATCATTAAGTCTTCTTTAACTTGCAAAATTTTCTCACTTGTTTCTTGAGGAGGTTGATGAATGACGGGAAATTACGGGGGTTGAATTTGGTCAAAACCAGAAGAATTGGAATCGTGAAAATTTTGATTCATCAGTTGACATTCAAAAGTCGCATGAGGACCCCCGTAATTTTCACAACAAAGACTTTGTTGTTAAAAACTTGGTAAAGTTTGTGGGAACTCATCATAGTTTTGATTGTAGCATGGTTCCGGGTTTGGAACTTGCGGTGTACAATAGTGACCATAACGAGTGAAGAAACATGTAATCTAATGATCAAACCAAGAACAAGAGTGAGATGTGGGTTGTGATGTTTTAGAGAGAGAAAGTGGATGGAAAATGGATGATGTTCTTATTAGATGGAAAATGGGAAAATAAAACAACCCATCCCTCTCTAAGGCTAGAAGAGGGCTTATATAGTTACATGATGGCCGGCCCATAGGCTATGATGGGCTTCCCATGGGCCTTGGGCCGGATTAGCTTCTATACTTAACATGACACAATCTACGAGCTAAGACCTATTACAACTTGGAAGTGACCGCACTTTTGGTGTTCAATAATCTCCCCTAAGGGTGGACACTCCACTTTACAAAACTTTAAGCCTAGCGCATAAATGCTTTATCGTCTTTAGTCTTGTAGCTGTCCTTTTGAACTTTCTCCTTGGTTGTAGGTTGTAGTGATCATTGATTTCTGGATTGAGCTTGTTCCTTGAACTTGTATTTGACATTGTGATCTTGAGCATCTTGAGATCATCAACCAAGCATAATCTCGTTTTGCCATCTTGTAAACTTTGCCATCTTGTAAATCTTGTGCAACTTCTGGGACCGACTTGCTCATACCTTTCTTTGATTTCGTTAATTGAATGCTTTATGGTACATCTTTCTTGAATTTCTTTAACTTTAAACCTTCCGTCACTTCGAGAAAGACGTTCGGTATCAGAGTGATGGAAACTTCTTTGAAATTCTTTGACATTAATACTTCGTCACTTCAAGAAAGACGTTCGGTATCAGAGTAGCGGAAGTCTTGAAACATGTACCTGAGCTTTCATGATGTCTTTATGTTTTGTCGGTGCGGGTTTGTGAATGTGGGCTTTGGATCTGTGTGAGTCAGCTGGAATCAGGAACCATCCAACCCCTCCATCATTAAATTGCCTGCATAAACCAGTTTATCAATAAAGCAGGGGACGATAAGGCTTGTCTTCGCCCAGGTTCGTGAATTAACCTTCAAATCCGTAAGGATGACTGTGATTTTAAATAGATTCAATTAAGTAAGAATCTTCTTTTGGACACGGATTTCCAGCTGTAGTATTGAATCATTTCTAACAATTAGTGTTAGGATTCATGTTACTCAGTAGTGTTCTCATTATCGGAACGTCTCAAGCAGACAGCACGTTAAGAGTGAACAAGTGAGTTAATATCTCACGATTGATATGAAATCGATATGAAAAATCAATCGACCGTGTCTCTGTGCTAAAGTGGTTTTGTGACACATCGAGAGTTTTATGCATTTAAAATTATTTAATGTTGATTTCCATACCTGTTACAAGTTTGATTCATTAAAAGAATTTCGCACAT
This sequence comes from Tanacetum coccineum, assembly GCA_026074375.1. NCBI lineage: Eukaryota > Viridiplantae > Streptophyta > Magnoliopsida > Asterales > Asteraceae > Tanacetum > Tanacetum coccineum. Next base: position 6,685 of record BQNB010193140.1, read on the forward strand.
TGTTGCTTTCAGTTGTCACAATAGCTGGTTGAGTCAATAAGAATCTACAAGTCATCCTACCATGAGCTTGTTTGGATGTTGGCTCAAGCAGGATTCTATCGTCATTGTGAATACCTAAGTATCACTCGGATGTTCTGGCAAATCACAAAGATCTTGTTAGGACTCTAAAGATATTAATTGATATTACATTGTGTGAGTTAACAAGCTAAATTATGACAAGTTCTGATTGAGATTATATAGATGATCTCTTTTGGCTCTAGACTCATTGTGCATTTTATTTTAGTTGATCGGAGGCTAGAGCTGAGTGCCAATCACTAAAAGCTCCCCCTTAACATGTGCATCGTAATCGTAGTACATGCTAAGTGTGGAGTGCATTGAGTCCATTTTATACAATCACATTTCAATACAAATTAGATGCAGTTTAATCACATTTTCTCCCCTTATCCAAAATGTTAATCTCTTGATATTTTTGGATATCAATTGATTAAACGTTCGGGGACAAAATGTTACACAATATCTAATAGGAACATTTTAATTCTTCCCCTCAACTTTTGAGGGTATATAAGACAGTGGCTGAGTACAATAATTTGAAATTTTTTGAATTTACTAAGAAATTCTTGAAAATTTTGTACTCGAGCACTTCTCATTATCACCATAAAGTCTACACTACACATTTATATATTCACAAGATTATTATGTACGAGGTTTGACCTGAATGATGAGAACATCATATGATGAAATCATATGGTTCTTTGAAGCAGCCGTAGGTCTTCCCCATAGTTTCTCATAAGGAGTTGTCTTAGCTTCCCCCTAAATCAGCAATCCTTTCTTGAGTAGATTCAACACTTTCTTGCAGGCCGCCTTGAAGAATTCAAGTAATCTATGATCCGGTGGTCTTGGTGAGTCAAACCACATGATAGCCATTTTAGTGAGAGAGAGTAGTGAGATGGAAGATGGACTTGTGATATTTGATGGAAAATGGATGAAGGATACAAATGACTCAACAATGCCAAATGACTCAACCCCTCTATGGAAGCCATAGAGGGGTATATATAGCCCATACGCCTCTAAACTATACATAGTTGCCTATTCTAGTCCTCGCGTATGTGACTATGATAAACTATGGTAATTCTGTAATGTCGTCACGTAAAAGTGAATTCCCAACAATCTTCCCCCACGGGACGATTTACAGAATTACTTACAATAATTTCCTAACAAGTACATAATGATTAAGAACAAGAACTTCCATGAAGCTTCATATGCTGATGACGTCTTCTGTGGTGTTTGACTTCAAGTCTGCACTCCAACATGAATCATCTTTGTAGTACTTTGTAGGAGAAATACTGTAATAGGCACGAACTAAGTAACCCATACACTTCTGGTTAAGGAGAAGCTTCTGAATTAGCTTCCCCCTAATTCGTGCCACATATTCTTGATTTAGAAGCTTTAAAAGCTTCCCCCCAAACTAGCAATGAATCAGCTTCCCCCTAATTCATGCCACATATTCTTAATTTAGAAGCTTTCAAAGCTTCCCCCCAAACTAGCAATCCTCTCTTGAGCAGTTTCAAAGCTTACTTACAAGCTTAGAATAATTAAGTGCACAGCGGAACTGGTAGGATACCACATCAAATATTACTGCTCCTTTAAGAATAAGCTTAGTGATTGATCGTTTGGGGTAAGCATTATCTGGATCAGCAACGTATCTTCTCACGCTTAAATAATTCTTCTCACACCGCTTCCCCCTGGAAAGTCAAATAATGCATACAAAAGTTCTCAAGATATCACTTCCCCCATGTGTCTGAAGAAATGCACCCAAAAAGCCATAATTTAAAGCGCTGATATTCTCTGCGGTTATGACATATGTCTTCCCGGCATAGCCTAACTTAAAAAAATTCAAGAAAGATGCTCCATGTCAAGCTTTCAAGAAAAAGAAAGGCACAGGCTCAAGGGTGAATCTTCTCCTTCGCAAAGGCTCAAGGGTAAATCTCCATTATGTACCTGAGCAGCAGTAACTTCTAAGAATCCATGAAGTCTTTTAAGACCCAACACATTAATTGAATCAGAAAGAACTTTTCTTATGTTTTAAATAATTATACTCTGAACATTTCGCCTTGGGGACTCAAATGATGCATACTGACTAAAGACGAGATGTCTCTTCCACCATGTGATTGAAATAGTGCACCCGAAAGATTCAAAAAGGCCTAAAATCAAAAGAAGCTAACCTCAAAAGACAAAAGAAGCTAACCTCAAAAGAAGGCCAAGGACACTATCAAGTATACATCTACTCCTTCCCCCTTGCTGGTTTCGACACCTCGGAATCAGCAAAACTTTGTACGCACACATACTCGAGATCGTGTTCGAAGAATTAGTAAGCTTAAATCTATTCCGTGAGAATCAACTTCAAGGCTTTTAAAACTATGAAAGTATTTCCAAGCATTCCTAAGTCTTTTACAAACTATGAGGTGTTGGCAATATTGATCGAATGTAGTTTAAGGCCTGAATTCACTAAGTCTCAAAGTGAAAATAAGTCCCTAAAGTTTGAAACAAATGACATCTAAAGCTCTTGTAGTTAATATAAATTAACTCCCCTTGAAATTGTTATCCTCAATATCAAAAACTTTATCCATTTATTCCATGACTTATTTTGAAAGACCATTTTAAAATATTATTTGATGATGCTTTCTCCCCCTCAAATAATGACCCGTTTCCATTTAAAGAGTTGTTGTCATTATTTGAGTGGTCGAATTGTCTTTGAAAATCTTTTTGTGATAACTGAAAACATTGATTCATTATGAAGACAACTTTTTACCAATAAAAATAAGATTTCTCTTATTTTGACAAAGAAATGCACTAACACGTACATTAATTTGTAATATAGGAAGCATGGGTTGTGATGCAAAGTAATCACAAGCCTTTGTATGGTCATAAAGTAGACCATGCCCGAGAATAAGTTCCCGTTAAGAGGGCAAGTTTTCTTTTTGAAATACTTGCCTTTAAGATGATGACCGGGTTGCTATCTGAAATAATAGCAAGCCATTTGGCATGTTTTGAAAACATTTGAACTTCTGCTCGAACTTCATTTACAGCCTCGTATCATTATTGAATGACATTTCTAAGACCATAAATGTTATCGATTTTCAGAAGACATGCCATTATTACCTCTTTTTATATTTTTCCTTTTTTTAATTTTTTTCTTTAGTTTTATGAAGATTTTATATTTTTGTATTTTGTTTTTATAAAAATTTTTGAAAAGGAAAAATCTTTTTGGTTTTTATGGTTTTTAATATATATATACATATGATATAGGATATTTGAATAGGTACCACAACTATTCATCAACTTCATCTGCCAATAGTTTTAGAGTTTTTGGCGTAAAACTCCGCATTCCTAGCTTGTTGATAAGAAATTCAATTCTTTCTCTTGCGACGGCTTTTGTGAAGATGTCCGCTAGTTGATACTCCGTATTGACAAAGTACAGTTCAATCACCTCATTCTCAACATGCTCCTTGATAAAGTGAAATTTGATGTCTGTATGCTTCGACCTGGAATGTTGAACATTGTTACAGCTTAAGGCAATAGTGCTTTTGTTATCACAGTACATTGGAATTTTATTGAATTCAAGGCCATAGTCGGTAAGTTGTGATCTCATCTAAAGAATTTGAGCACAACATACCAACATAGCAATATATTCAGCTTCCGTACTGGATATCACAGCGCTTTTCTTCCTTTTTGATGACCAGCTAACAAGTTTATCTCCTAGAAACTGCATACTACCAGGTGTGCTATGGCGTGTATCCTGACAACCAGCATGATCCACATCTGCAAATGCTATTAGTGCAATTGAAGAATCCTTCGGATACCATAGTCCCCGATTGATGGTTCCTCTTAGATACCGAAAGATCATTTTGACCGCATGTAAGTGCTTTTTGGTAGGCCGAGCCTGACACCAGGCACACATGCATATAGCAAATTGTAGGTCGGGTCTACTAGCTGTGATATAAAGGAGGGTGCCGATCATACCACGATATTTTCCTTCTTTATCCTCATCCAGTTTGGATTTCTCCACCATGGGAGTATCTACTAGGTCACAAGAATCAAAACCGTATTTCTTTAAAGATTCAAGGGCATATTTTGACTGGTTAATAAAGATGCCTCTAGGATTTTGAAAAATCTGTAATCCTAAGAAAAATGAGATTTTTCCCATCATTGACATCTTAAATTTTGAACACATGATTTTAGCAAATAGGTCACAAAGTTCAGGTGTAGATGCATCAAAGATAATATCATCAACATATACTTGTACCAGAAGTAATTTATTGCCTTCCTTATGGATGAACAAAGTAGTATCCATTGAGCCTTTGGAGAAGTCTTGGGATATCAGGAACGAAGACAACAAGTCATACCACTTGCGTGGAGCTTGTTTCAACCCATAAAGAGCTTTCTTTAGCTTGCACACGTGATTGGGGTTATCTAGATCCACAAAACCGTCTGGCTGCCTGACATAAACCTCTTCCCGTAAATTACCATTCAGAAATGCAGTCTTGGCATCCATTTGGTAGACGACTATGTTCATGTAAGCGAGAAATGCAAGAAAAATCCTTATAGCCTCTAATCTTACAACAGGAGCAAAAGACTCTTTAAAATCAATTCCTTCTTCTTGCGGTAACCACGAGCCACTAATCGAGCCTTGTTCTTTAGAATACCTCCCAGTTCATCTAGGTTTACTTTGTAGATTCACTTCAAAGTAATAACCATAACTTTATCTGGTCGGGGTACGAGCCCCCATACTTTAAGGCGTTTGAACTAATTGATCTCTTGCATTGCTTCGATCCAGCAGGATTGAGTCAAAGCATCTTTATACGTCTTGGGTTCAACA
>BQNB010193141.1:0-11560 GCA_026074375.1 Tanacetum coccineum
ATGTTTTTTTATTACCTGTCTTGATAATAGTCTTTTTTTATATTTAGAACTTTTAAGATGGATGTAATAATCAGCGTAACCATTACTGTCACCTCATTGTCGCAATCAGTTTTTACTCTTTCACCAAAAATTGGAAGTTAAATCTTTATAAATAAATTTTATAAAACAATAAGGGTGAAAGGTATGGTTGTGGGTTTTCTTTCGACACATCAGTTTCACATCGTCAAAAAACACCCACATTAATTTTTCCTTTAACTTTCCTTCAATCATTGCAGCACTCTCTCTCTATCTTCCATTTTTTTTATCATTTAAAAATACCTCCAAAATACAAATACCTCACTCATAATACACACTTAAAATAAAATACTATATTCTCTTTCCTAGTTAGTCTGTTATATCCCTCGGGACTCAAGTCCCGTAAAAGCATATAAATTTAGAAAGTGAATAGTTATTTTAAAGATACAAGCAATTTAATTGATACATTCATTTTTAATTAAAAAAAAGTTAATATAAAAATAAATAATTATTTCTTTCACTATCATCTTTTCCAACCAAAACACAATGTGATGAGGCTTATTTTGAAATAAAGTAAACATACTGAAAAAAAATTGTAACGATTAGGTGCAATTAAGAAAAACAATATCTCATTAACAAAATTAACACTACACAACCGATACCTACCATGATTTACTCACTGGCATCGCATCATCTTCTTCATTTAAAAAAACCCGCCACTTTCATTTTCTTAAAACACCCCAAGGGTCAAACCTCAAAATCAAAACACATACAAAAACTTTCATTTTGTATCTGATTTATTGATTATCATGACCACTAAATCAGGACAAAAAAATCACCCACCACGCTTAGTGGCGGTGTAATAGATGACCATGCATGGTCATAGACCAATATGTAGTATAGCCTTTTATTAGACTAGGAACAATGATCAACAAACACACCACCTCTACGTCAGTGCACGTCACATCAGCAAGCTTGCAAAATGAGGTTTGACGTGCGGTTGAGGAGGGGTAATGGGACAACGTATGTTGGTGGTTGTCGTCGGGTGATTGATCACCTACCGTTACACCCAGTCTTACGTCCAGACCGTTTAAGCTCGGCTCAACCAAAAAGGTAAAAAAATCGACTAGTAATTAAAACAAATATACTTAACAAGCTCGAAAAACAACAAACAAGTGGACAAGACATATAGGGTATGTTTGGCGAAATGGTTTGAGGCTGGGGCTTGTGATGGGGCTGGGGCTAGGGCTAGGGCTTATATTATAAGCCGAAATTAAAATTTGTATTTTTGTAAACTTGTTTGGCAAATGACTGAAGCTGGGGCTTATTATTGCAAAATGACTAAAAAGGACATATTTAAATGAATTTTTGGTATATATTAAGTATTTTTGTGGGTATATAAGTAATTTATGATTCAAAAGCCCGGGCTAAAGTTTTTAGCCTTTTTTTATGGGGTTGGGGCTTATAAAGACTTATGACTTATAAGCTGGCTTATTTTAAAAATCTAAGCCCCGATAAGCCCTTAACCAAACATATAAATATGACTTACGAAATAACGTTATTATAAATGTATAAGCTGAAATATCCCAAAACATGCTATATCTATACTACTATATAAAGTATTTATAATGTAGGACCCGTTAAAAATTAAGATAAGGAGGTGCAATATTTATCATCCATCTCATTTTAAGAAACCACATCATAAAGTGACACGTGTCACTTTTTGATTAAAAATTCACCTCTATTTTCAAATTAAAATATGTTTTTATCAATTTAATTTTATTATGATCTAATTTCACCATATTTTTTAAAATTTTATGCTCTTTCATTCAACATCTATTTTGATATATTTTATAATTTTTTATTTTTTTACATTTTTAGCGGGTTTATTTTATGTTGATTTGTATTTTTTACAACTTTAACCTTAATTAAATATGAACTTGATACGCTAAAACTATATATTTTCGAAGAGAGTGTTATCTTTTTACATGCGAGAATGATGATGTTAATATGGTATTGCGGGAAAGCTACGGGAAACTCAAACGAACACATACAACGAATACATACATTCAAAGTGTTGTGAAATGAAATTACTAAGCGGGTAGGAATTGCGTAAAGCAATGTTTTAAAACCCGGTTCGACCCGGCCGGTTGAACCGGTGACCGGTGAAATTTCCGGGCCGTTGTAAGCCGGTTTCTTAAAGATTTAACACCCGGATTGAACCGGCGGTTTCATCCGACCCGGGTTGAACCAGTCCACCAGAACCTTCCGGTTTCACTTTTGACAGAAAATTTTGATGAACACAGTGACGTGAATGGATTCATGGAGAAGATGATATTGTAGACCATTGAAAAGGGTGAGCTGGGGTTATGTGCATTTGTCAAAATGAGTTAAATAGTACTATAATTTAACTATGGTTAGTTTGGATTTGACTCAAGTTGTGAGTGGGTGAGAACTTGTCAGTGCATAGTTTTAGGTAGTACCTTATTTGTTTAGGAAAAAAAAGCATTGTATTAGTCAATTATCTAAGATATGTTTCAATCTTACGTTTTTGTTTTATTAAATAATGTGTAATTTTCATGCGAATGAATATTGTTTTACAGTTGAAGACATGTATCCTTGGTATTAAATTGCATCTTATATTCTTATGTACATTACTTATGTGTTTAGTACGTATTTGATTTTTCCATGTTTTCTTTTGTGTTTAATATTAAGCTTACACTTTTTAAAGATGTTAGGTAAGTAGAATTATTATATGGCTTTTAGGCGGAAAACTGGTTTGACTCGGCGGTTCAACCGGTTGAACCGGTGACCCGGTAAACCGGTGTCTCAACCGGGTCAATTAAAAAATCGGTTTTTAAAACATTAGCGTAAAGAGTTGAGTTAGCAAAAAATTTATTGTCGCCGATATGCGCGGGTAACCAACTAGTATTATTTAAATGGTTTTGCTATACGTTTGCCCATTGGGCAATTGTTAAAATAAATATAAACGAAAACTTGAACCTTATTTAATTAAAAATCACATTTATTTAAGGTAATTTGTATGTCTATTTATTATTGTTGGGATTTAAATACCTAGGTAACTAGTTTAGCCACGAGTACGCAGCGGATAGGACCTAGTAATTAATTTATAGTCTATTAATCTACCTATTTATTTTATTAATTTATTTTTCTCTTCTTTTTTTTTTTTTTTTTTACTTCTTTTAATTTATTTATTTTTTATTTTTAATTAGCTTTATGTATTTTATTCTTTGCTGTTATTTACATTATTATTTTAACCATTGCCCAGTGGGCAACTTATAGCATAACACTTATTTAAAAACGTAAACTTATCTTCATTTCGTATGGGAAGGCAAGACCAAAGACCGAATCCCGTGCTAACGTTTCCCTATCCTTACACACACGTGGGGGCCACATATTGTGTATCCTTCAAAATAGCGACGATCATAAACATATTCCAACTTCCAACACCTTTTTGACGCGTGGTTAAACGCCTCATACGTTTAAGAAGCTTTTATTTTAATGTTGAAACCCAGATTTTTATACTCCCCTTATTTTTATTGTCTACATTTCTCTTTTAAAATATTTCAATTTAATTAAAAAAGTTTGATCAAGTTTACTATATTATTATTGTTTAAAATCAAAAAAAAATACATAGTAATAAATGCTCTTTTTTTTAACTGTGTATTTTTTATAATGAGAAAATAATTTTGTGACAAAGGAGTATGTTTTTAATCATAAGGTTTTTTTTTTCAAAAGCTGAGATGTATAAATCATAAAGATTATCTATCATCTTTCAATACTCAATGATTTGCTTTGAAATGTCTAAATTTCTTCAATCTTTTTTTTACTGGGTACGTTTCGGACAAGTATAATAAGATTTGTTGATTACTAAAGCAATACTACAAATCCAGTGGTAGATAACTTATCTAGCGAGCATATGAATATTAAAGTGAAGCAAAGACAATCAAAGACATAAATAATTATAAGATAAGATTGCCATAATCCATACGAATTAAACATGAGAAACCTAACCATTTACTGCAACTAAACTGTAACAGGAAGTTTTCATCGAAATAGTTAAAAAGACTCCTAATGAAAAGAAGATAATACTGCCAACAGCCAATCCAACGGTCACTAAGCTTCCACGTTAGCAGACTTCTTAGCAGTAGGGGTAGTGATAACCCAGACAATGCCATAAGGGTCCTTGATCTTACCCACGCGGCCTCCAAACCAGGCGCCCTCACCCTCAGTTATTTCTCCATCGGCAATTGCACCAGCCTTTACTGCTTTGTCCACTGCAGCTTCAATGTCCTCTGTCTCCAGGCAGAACACCACTCCTGACCCCACTGTTTTTACCCTGTCAACAAAACAGTAGTGACCTTTCAGTAACTTTTAGAGATGCTAATTCTAAAGACAACGTAGGTCATAGAGTATATAAGTTCAAAAATCAAGTGAAAGAAATTCATACATTTTTTTCAGATGAAGAAAAGTGTAGTAGCTGTTAAACTAGGAATTATGGGTCATTTTATTTGGCTCATGTTATTTGTACCCCTGAAAAGCCGTTTGTACCCCCTTAGTTTTTTTGGTTTTTTTTATTTTTTTATTTATTTTTTATTTTTATAATTTTGTTTATATTATAAAACAGTAAAACGCAAAATACGAAACGAAAAATATAAAGTTTAACAGGTCAAAAGTATGAAACTGTCAAAAATTAAAGAACAGAAACTGATAAAAAACTGCGTTGCACTGTAAAAGAAAAGTACAAAAAGAATCTTCGATACCTTTTTTGTACCTTTTAGTGGGTCAGGGGTACCAATAGTAGAACCCTTTTATTTACAGTTGAAAACAAAAAATAAGACAAAATAGAACAAGTAATTTACCTTAAAAACTATCTAAAAATCAAAATGTGGCAGACCAAAATAGAACAAAAAAATATCTGAAACAATAACTATCGAAAAACAGACGATAAGCTAATAAATTCCAAACTTCAAATGAAACAAATCAAGTCTATCTTTAATTAAATTTTTCGAGTAAAGAGTGTTGGTCCTTGTAGAACCATGTGTCATTTCTCTAAAAAATAAAGAATCAATAAAAATGAAGTATCTTAGAAAATAATATCCATTGAAACAGTCATTTAAAAACATGAAAAATAATACAACAAATAAACGACAGAAAAAAAAAACTATCGCAATCGTGAAGTAATGAATTTAACTATCTAATAGAAAACGACTAACACACAACTTACGCTTAAAATTGACATGATTTAGTGAGATTTAAACAACTTTAATTATACACAATAGATTGAATAAACACCGTTTATAACTTCGTTAAAAATCTCACAAACTTTCACAGTTACATAACACACTAATATTGAAACAATATACAAAGTATCTGATAATAGATACATAAACTTGAAAATACACAGATAACCGCTAAAATCACCACAAATACATCATTATCCACAGATCTATATATATAACGGCTAAAATCGCCATAAACAACGCTTAAAAATCAAATAAAAAGCCTGCAACAGTGAAATAATCAACAAAACACACACGCTAAACACCATAAACTCGTTAAATATCACAACAGCAACAACATTATAAACAGATCTAAACAAATACAGAGTATAACCACCTTGTTAACACATAAATAACATGCGCCATTTATACATAAAAAAAATTAAAAATCAAAAACTGTCAGTATACACGCTAAACATCACAAACTCGTTAATAACCCCTCAAATCGCCACAATAACCACAGATCTAACGAAATATACAAAATAATGACCATCTTCAACGGAAATAATTTTAAATAAGAATAATGAAAAATAAAAACACTCACGTATCATCATCAGAAGCATCAGCAACGATAATAGAAGCCGAACCAAGCTTAATTTCAACAGACTGAATCAACGGCATCTCCTGATCAGCCTTCCTCTTAGGCTGACTCACACGGTTCACTTCTTCAGCACCAAACGCACTTTTGTAGAACAAAACGGCGTCGTTCACCTTCGTTGCTTCCACAAACACCTGACTCTTCACCGCCGTAAACGTCACCGTCTTCTCAACGTTCTCACAGTTAGCGCCGTTAGTCTCGGCTCCGTTAGTCACTTCTGTTGCCATTTTTTTGAAACCCTAGGAGAGAGAATATGATGGTTAATGTGTGTTTTTAGTGTGTGTGAGATTATAGGGGAAATGAGAAGATGTGTGGGTTTATTTATAGAGAAGCGATGAAGCGGAACCGTTTTTTGTGGGGTTGAATTGGTTATTTTATATGCGTTTTTCTAACATGTGTCCCAGAGGCACATGTTAAGGTGGGGACATCAGGCTGTGTATCACAGTCTGATTGGCCAGCAGTTATTTGTAGGGCTTGATAATGATTAATAACAATAACTGCTGGCCAATCACGTTGTGACATACAGCCTGTGTCCCCACATTAACATGTGCCCCAGAGGGGCACATGTTAGAAAAACCCATTTTATATATTTGCCCCAGTTGTTTGGGTTATTTATAATTTTACAAGTTATAGTGAGAGGAGGTTGAGGGTAAAATGGGGAATTTGTTAAATGAAGTTGGGTTTAATTACGGGTGTGCCACTGGAGTGATGAAAGGTGGATGGAATGTGTGAGACGTGGAGTGGTATTATGGGGTCACATATGGAGTGACCTGCCTATATTGTTTTACGTGATTTTTTTTATTATTTTGTTGCAAAACAAGTAACGATAAAAGTGATTTATGCTTCATGCATACTAAGTCTTTAACTAAAATCGTAAAACGTATTTTGAGTGTTAAGATTCAATAATTATAGGAGAATGTCCAGACTTCGCGACATATATATTAAAGGAGTTGTTTCCTTGCGTATTTTTGAAATCATATGTAATATAAGTTGGAACATCCCCAAACAAAAAGTAAAAAATATCCAATCGATTAACACTAAGAGCCTTAGGTGTAGTAACGCCGGCAACGACGTTGCCCGGCGTTACTATACCGCTAGGCGGCGTTGTCCAACGGCGTTAGGTCCGGCCAACGCCGGGCCCACGCACGTTGGGGTTGATTTTTTTTTTTTAAAAAATTTATTTACCTCCCCCCCCCCCCCTAAACGGCTATATACTACTCTCTCCGTCCCACATTAAGTGTCCACTTGACTTTTTCAAAGTCTTTTTTCTTCAACTTTGACATTAATGATTTAATCTTATGTTATATGATAATTGATTCAAGATATATGAATGGATAGAGTTTTGAATATATTTTTCGTTAGTAGAATTTTCGTTCAATATTATATAACACAAACAAAAATATATATGGTCAAAGTTGAGAAAAAAAGACTTAAAAGAAAAAAAAAAATTCATTTACCCCCCCCAAACGGCTATATACTAGTTTTAATTTTTCCCCTTATTTTTAAAAAGTTACCAAACACCCCCTAACGGCTAGTTTTATTAAAAAAAATTACAAAACAACCCCTAACGGCTATATTTTATAAAAAAATATTTCATTTTACCCCCCTCACACAACTCATTATAAATACTTCAATACCTCTATATTATTTTCTCACAAAAAAAAAACATACATTTACAACAAAAAACACTACAAACTCTTTCACAATAAATCAAAATCGAACCGTTTTTGATATCGATGAGGAAACCGACGCATTCTGTTAGATATAAAAAAAAGACTCGGTCACCCCGTGTATTTTACTGTTTATTATAGCTCGTAGTTTAATAGTTAATAGTACGTTTTTCGGTATTAAGTCGGGTACGAATACCCGGTATATTGTATGTACTATATAAGCCTCTTCCAACTTTGAAAGAGGTAAGCTAGTCATTTATTTTCTTTTCATAGAAACACATTTTCTCTCTCTAGAAAGCTCTCTCAAGTGTTTCTCTCTCTAGAAACTAGCCAAATCCAAAAATCGACCCCGTGTTATGATATATGATATACCACAATTGGTATCAGAGCTTATGGGATGATTAGATCGTGTGTATGTGCGATTTCTTGCTTGTTTTAGATCGAAAAGTGTACCATTGAAGGCTCCTAGCTCGTTTTTTTAAGTTCTCTGAATTTTGATGTTTGTATTGATAAAGTTTGGGTGTTTCTAGTTGCTATTTCCTTATGGTACTGTTTTGTGCAAAAGAAATCAAGCAAAATTGTTCAAAAGGGTGATTTATAAGTGATTTTGTATGATATAAGTCGTTGTTCTTTGTGGAGGGTTGCCAGAATTTCTTCACGGCGGTTTGCTTAAATATAATATTTTATTAATTAGGTTACCAACTCTCTGACACACGGAGGGTTGCTTAGGTGGCGAGTTGCTCAAGAGGCGAGTTGTTTTATACTAAGCAGCGAGTTGCTTACCAGCGGTTTGCTTACCAGAGGTTTGAACAGGTTATCAGCGGTTTGAATATTTTAATAGCAAATATCTAAAGGAAACTCTGGCGGTTTGAAAACTCAACGGCGGTTTGATTAAAATATAGACGGCGGTTTGTATTCTTTCTTCGCGGCAGTTTGCTTGGCAGCGAGTTATGTTCGGCGAGTTGCCTTAAAATTCTACCAGCGAGTTGCCTTATTTTTACATCAAATTCAAATTTTGGTAATAGGGTAAAAATTTATTCGGTCGACACCTTTTTAGCGACTTTTTGGAGGGAATTTTTCTATTGATTTTGTAAAATCCCGGTAAACTTCTTATTGGTTTAAATCTTAGACTTGTAAAATCCTGTGAACGTTAATTGCATTTATAACCAATACATCAAGATGTCTAATATGTCAGAAGATATCCAGTATGCCGGTTCCGATACCCGCCCACCAATGCTTGATAAAACAGACTTTGAATCATGGCAACAACGGATTCGTTTGTATTGTCTGGGAAAAGATAATGGAGAGAATATAATGAAATCAATTACTGAAGGTCCATTTCAAATGGGAACAATGAGAGATACTCTTACTGAAGGAGGTGAGGGTGCACTCCATCTAGGTCCAGAACGTGCTAGAGTCTTTGCCGACCCTTCAGCTGAACAAAAGGACAGGTATAAAGCTGACATTCATGCTACGAATATCTTACTTCAAGGTATACCAAAAGACATCTACACACTCATCAACCACTTTACTGACGCCAAAGATATTTGGGACAATGTGAAGATGATTCTGGAAGGCTCTGAGTTAACAAAGGATGACCGAGAATCTCAATTATACGATGAATTTGAACACTTCTGCCAAATCAAAGGAGAAACCATTCATGTATACTATGTCAGGTTTACAAAGCTCATTAATGACATGAGAAACATCAAGATGACCATGTCCAGAATGCAGCTTAACTCTAAATTTGTGAACAACATGTTACCTGAATGGAGCAGATTCATAACTGAAGTAAAACTCAACAGAGGTTTGAAAGAGTCTAACTTTGATCAGTTGTATGCTTACTTAAAGCAACATGAGGTGCATGCTAATGAGAACAAAATGATGATGGAAAGGTTCGTTCAACCAACTAATGATCCTTTGGCACTAGTGTCTAATGCCTCATTTCAAAAGTATCCAACACAATCATCTGAGTCTCCACAATCCTCAAATCAACCATCAATTGCTGATAACTTTCAACTGGACACAGGAAGCACGTCAACTGATAACTTGATCGAAAGCCTAACCAACACACTTGCCCTCCTCAACCAATCATTCAAAGCACATCTTCCTCAAATGAACAATCAACTCAGAACTTCCTCAAACGCAAGGAACAATGCTACAGTTCAAGACGGCAGAGTTGTTGTTCAGGATGTTCGAGGTAGATACAATGCGAATAATCAAGGAAGACCATTTCAAAGGAACACTGCAAGAGGAAATGTTGTAGCTGGGAATGCTGGAGGTCAGAACAGAGATGGCAATGTGAATCTTGGTCAAGCTAAACCCATTATGTGCTACAACTGCAAAGGAATCGGGCACATAGCACGAGAATGTCCACAACCAAAGCGTCCTCAGGATTCAGACTACTTCAAAGACAAGATGCTGCTTATGAATGCTCATGAGAATGGTGTTGTACTAGATGAAGAGCAGTTGTTGTTTCTTGCAGGAGAACAGGTCACGAATTTTGATGTCGATGTGGATGATTTGGCACTTAATGTGGACCATGTCTTTGAAGCTGATCAATGCGATGCATTCGACTCTGATGTTGATGAGGCTCCCACCACACAGACCATGTTCATGGCAAATCTTTCATCTGAAGATCCAATCTACGATGAAGCCGGGCCATCATATGACTCGAATACTCCGTTTGAGGTACAAGATCATGATACCTTTGTAGATCATATGGATGAGTATCATGAAGTACACGAGATGCAAAGCGATGTACAACACAACTACGTTGTTGACTCTGATGCTGACTATACGAGTGATAGTAATATTATTCCGTATGATCAGTATGTGGAAGACAACGAAGAACATGTTGTACAAAGTAATGTATCTTCTGTACGAAATGATGCATTGATGTCAATTCTCGATGAAATGCATGAACAGGGTGTCCAAAGTATGTCAGCAAATAAGCAGGTTAAAGTAGTTAATGACACATTGACTTCTGAACTTGCGAGATATAAGGAACTGGTCGGGGTGTATGAACAACGGGCTAAGTTTGAATTAACTGATAGAGAACGAAAGATTGATGAACAAATGAGAATAATTATCTCTGACCGAAATCGAAAAGAAACTTCTTTAAAATCGGAACTTCATTCTGCACAATTGCAACTTCGTTCTACCCTTAACCATCATAAGATAATGAGGGAAGAAGCGATCATTTTGAAAAAGGATTTTAAACAAAAAGAAGACAAATTCCTTGAAGAGTTTTTAGACATTAAAAGGCTAAAAGAAAAGGTTGAAGATAGATTATACAAACAAGATCAATCTGTACAAACGGTTCACATGATATGTAAACCAAAATCGTTTTATGATGAAAAGAACAAGGTAGCGATAGGCTACAAAAATCCCTTATGTCTCACCCGTGCAAAGCAAGTTCAACCAGCCCTCTATAATGGTCATGTATTAGTCATGTCCAATCATGCACGTCCTGTTGTGCATGACTCAGAGGACACTCGTGATATGGCTGAGATAACTAGGAAAAGAATGATGGAGAAAATGCAAAGCCCTCAATGTGTGGAAAATAAAGTTAGGATTGCCCCCCAGATTACTCGAAAGAGAGAATTCTTGCAACCTGTGCTACAGAAGGGGAAAGAGGTTTTGAACAAACAAAAAGATGTTACCTCACTGAAGTTATTCCATTTTTCAAAACTCTTAAAGAACACTTTGCAGGAGTTCAAACGGCCCTCTTTAAAGAAGTTAAAGTAATGGAAGAAATTTTTGATCAAATAAATGACGAAGTGGACCAGAATACTGTGGCCAAGCAATGTGCTTAAATTGAAAGGAAAAACCTTCTCATTGCAAATAAGAATCTGATTGCTAATTGTTTGTCGAATCAACTGTTGTATGATGTGTGTTAGCCTTAAAATATGGTGACATATCCGGAATTACATTAGTTCATATATAGTTAGACACATAGGGACTAATAATGA
>BQNB010193143.1:0-11560 GCA_026074375.1 Tanacetum coccineum
ATTTTTTTTCAAAATACCCTCATTTAAGAAAGACTTTTATCCCATCAAGAGTACTAACAAGAACAGGTTTGATTACTCCTGTTAAGCAAAATGAGAAAAGAGCAGTTCACACAATTAGTACTGCTAGGCTAGTTAGTACTGCTAGGCCTATTAGTAATGTTAGACCATTTGCCCCAAAACAGCACAAACTAGTAGTGCTATTAGACCAATTTACCCAAGAATGGACAATGTAAGACCAAGAGCCTCATATTCATCAATCAAGAGGTCTTACTACACAAAACTAGCTTTTAGACCTAAAAACTTAAAACAAGATGTTAAAACTTTTAGGATTAAAAATATGACTACTGCTGGGACAAGAGCAGTAGTTAATACTGGTAAGAGTAAGATGGAAAATGACCTTAAGAAGTCAAAAGCATGATGGGTTTAGAGACCTAAACTTAAGGTTCTAGATCATGACTCCAAAAATAGTAGATCATACATTTGTAAGCAATTTGACTATGTTGATCCAACAGGCAGAATCAAGTCAGTAATGGCTTGGGTCCCAAAGAGAAATTAATTCTCTTATGAGTATTATGCAAAATGTGTTGGATTGTATTTCTCTGTGTTTAGAACTAACATTTTGCAGGTTTAAGAGCTTAGAGTTTATTTGATTAATAAAGGATATGCTGATTTGATGAAAAATGATAGAGTTGAGGGGAAGATATTGATGATTAGCATGAATATTTTTTAAGTGTTGATTATATATCACACAACAAATGGTCATCAGTTCACCATGTCTAATAGACTTCAAGAACTGGCTAGTTTAGAGCAAACGGTTTTGGTAAAGACTTCTCAAATCCGTTGATGGTTGATAGTTTACGAAAAACTATATGGTTATCAATGCACCATGTTATTGCAATGAAGCACTGGCTAGTCCAAAGCAAACAACCTTGGTAAAGACTTCCTAAATCTGTTTATGGCTGGTAGTTTGCCAAAAACTATAAAACCGTCCAATGACCCACCTCTCTCAAGAGGTTACACACTTAGAAGTGGGGAGGACAGTTTGGAACTTAAGGAATTGATGGCAAACCGTACCCAAATTGTCTGCTTTGTGAGGAAAAAGAATAAAGAGATTTGGTGAGTTCAAAAATAGAAAAAGAGTTGTGTGTGAAAAAACAAAAATGAGTGTTTGGTGAGAAAAAGAATTGAGAGATATTTTGTGAGTTTAAAAACAGAAAGATAGTATATGAGAGTCTACATTGGTGCTAAATATCTTTGATGGATCAAGTTTGGAGTTAATACTGCTTGGTACCACACTTAGTACTGTCAGTGTTAAGTTAATACTGCCAGGCAAGTATTACTACTGCTGGATGAAGTTAGTACTGTTAGACTTAAATTAGTACTGCTAGACCAAACTTAGTACTGCTAAGTGACCGTTAGTACTGTTTGAGTCTTAACAGATTTTTCCTCAATCAAAGAGCCATTGAGATATTTCCGCCACATCTATAGCTTATAGGGTTTGACTAATTGGAGACTTCTTGATTTATTTATAGCTTAAACGGTTTCTTCAAGATAAGTACAACTCTTTTACAGTCGATGAACACATACTCTTTTAAACCTCACTCATAATTCAATTCACTCTACCAGAACCTTACACGTTATCACACGAACTAATCCCACCTCATTCATCATCTTTTCATTCATCAAATGGCATAGTTGGAATTTTGCGACAAGCATAATATGGTCGCATATTTGGTTAAATCTGAAAGTAGTGAGGGTTTTGATGAAATCATAGATTTTCTTACTTCAAGCCATATCTACTATGCTCTTACTGAAAATCCTATCATTTTTGTGTCCCTTATTGAACAATTTTGGGAAACTGCTATTTTGAGCACTACTAAGGAAGGACTTCAAGCTATTTCTGCGACTATTGATGGACATAAAAAGCTCATAACCAAAGATTCTTTGAGAAGACATTTGAAGTTAGATGATACAGAAGGCATTTCTTCACTCTCCAATGAAGAAATATTTAAGCACTTAGCTCATATGGGGTATGTGACTAATTCTGAAAGCCTTACATTATTTAAAGGTCATTTCTCACTCCAATGGAAGTTCTTTATTCACACAATTCTACATTGTCAGAGCTCCAAGAAGACTGCATGGGATCAATTCAGTAGCAACATTGCTACAACACTCATCTGTCTAGCTACAGGCAGGAGGTTTAACTTTTCTAAATTCATCTTTGAAGCTATGGTTAAGAATTTGGATAGCCTACAAAAATTCTTATTGTATCCCAGGTTTATTCAACTCCTTCTTAACAAACAACAAAGGTTACTCTTATCTCATACTAGAACTTATCCCACTCCTACTCTTACAAGTAAACTGTTTAGTAATATGAGGAGAGCCTCTAAAGGGTATTCAGGGGGTAGTGACACCATTATTTGAGAGTATGTTGGTACAAGCACATGATGAAGAGCAACTACAATCACCATCAAGGATCACATCTTTACCATCACTATCTCAACAACCCACTCAACCATCCCCTTCACCAGAACTAATTCAACCCACCTATGAGGTAGAAGAGACTGCTTCTATGCCCTATGATTCACCTCTCCATGTTGTTCACTCACATGGAAGTACTGAGGGTAGCACGCAACAACATGATTTGACGGTTTTAGTTAATAAATTGAATGACAAGATTGATGGATTAGAGAAGAACTTGCAGCAAACAAAAAAGACTTATAGTACTGCTCTCACCAAGTTAGTACTTAGAGTAAAAAAACTAGAGTACAAGCTAAAGTCTGGCAAGGCAAGGAGAAAGGAAAAGATTGTTCTTTCTGATGATGAAGAGATTGCAGAGGATTCTTCCAAACAAGGGAAGAAGATTTCTTAAATTGATGAAGATCTAACAATTTCTCTAGTACAATATGAAGGTGTTTCTTGGATTCCACAGGAAGAGAAAGTTTATGAGAAGCCTAGTGATGAAACTGAAGTACTTGTACAAGAAGAGACTCCCACTGAAATTATTGAAGAACATGGAAGTGGTGAGAAAGGTGAGATGGAGATTAGTACTGCTAACATACAAGTTAGTACTGCTAGTCCTCCAAAGGTTAGTACTGCTGTACCTTATGTGTATACAAGAAGGAGTGCCAAGGATAAAGGAAAGGCCATAATGGAAGAACCTGCTACTCCAAAGAAGGTTAAGAAAAGAACTCAAGTGCAGTTGAGTATGGATGAGGAGTTAGCTAGGAAGATGGAAGAAGAAGAAAGAATCAGATTTAATGTAGAACAAGAAGCAAGAGCTTTGCAAGATGAAGAAGAAGAAAGACTAAATTTGGAAGCAGCTAGGGAATTGCAAAGACAACTTGATCAAAGACAAGAGGTTCCAACTCAACCTACTCAAAATCAGGGAATTGACTAAATTGATCCAAGGGTACTAAGGTATCATGCTTTGAAGAATAGATCTGTTTCAATAGCTCAAGCAAGAAGGAATATGATTACATACTTGAAGAATCAAGGAGGCTACAAAGAGAGCTACTTCAAGAAAATGAGCTATGATGACATCAGACCAATTTTTGAAAGAGTATGGGATCATGTCAATACTTTTATTCCTATAGGGTCTGAGGTTGAAAAAGATTCTTCTAAACCAAGTGAAAAAGAAACTTCAAAAACAGTGGAAGAAGAGAAGGTTGAAGAAGAAGATGTGAATCCTGAGCCAGTGTTGATTGAAAAGAAAGATGTTGGAATCAGAAGAAAAACACTTGCAAGAAGAAGAGCAAGTGACAAACAAGGTCAAGACAGCTCAAAGAGACAGAAGAAAGAGAAAGAAACAGCTGATTATGAGGAAGAAAAAGATGAATTAAGAATGTGGTTGACAGTAGTTCCAGATGAGGAAGAATTTGTAGATCCTGAAATCTTGCATACTAAGTTTCCTATAGTTGATTGGGAATCTCAAAGTTTAGGAAATATGCATGTTTACAAGATCATAAGAGCAGATGGAAATACTAGTTATCATAAAACCTTTGAGAGTATGCTGAAAAGTTTTGATAGACATGACTTAGAGGTTTTACACAGGTTGGTAATGGAAAGATTTCAAGATAACACTCCAGAAGGATACAATTTAATGTTATGGGGGTGATCTAAAGATACTAGTAGATCCTGAGCAAGATGATGACATCTGGAAGAATCAAAACCAGTGGAAAATAACCAGTTGGAAGCTGTATGAAACTTGTGGAGTGCACATATTGATGGTTGATGGTACTTTAATGACTATTCATATGTTTGTAGAGAAAAAATATCCATTCACCAAAGAAACACTTCAGAAGATGCTTAACTGGAAATTAGAAGCTGAAGCAGAAAGTTTTATGGCATTTGAGTTGCTAAGTTTATCAAGTCTCATATTGAAGAACAATAAAAGTATGTTTGAAAGAATCCTTAGCAAAAGAAGAATTGAAGATCTAATCCAGAAGAAACTTGAGATTTGAGAGTAAATCACAAGTTTAGGGGAGGATTGTTGGGATTCTAAAGCTTCTACAAGTTAATACTGCTGGCTCAAGATTAATACTGATAATGAAGACTTAATGATGTTAATGAAGATTGAAGAAATAAGTGTAAGTCTTTAGTACTACTAGCTTTGTAGTTAGTACTGCCAGTACAATGTTAGTACTGCCAGTAATAGTTAGTATTGTTAGTTAGTATTAGTATAGCTAGTATATTGTATTAGTACTGCTTATGAGATATGCATGAGATAAATAAGGAATAGATATGCATTATCTCTTAACGCGTTTTGTAAAGCCCATTAGGGTTTCCTTAGTCTATAAAAGGAACCCTGGGAATAGTTAGTAGATATAGTTTTACACAGATCTATAGAGATCGATTAGCAATCATAGTTTTTATAATCTGTAACCTACGCAGATTCAAGTTATAATATAAAGTTCTTTTGTGATTCTTAATACTGTTCTTCTTAAGATTATTGATTAGTTTCCACATAATCAATAGTGTTCAAATCAGTGTTTCATTATTGTTGCTTTAGAATTATCTAAAGGAACAAACCCTTTACAAGCTAAAGGTTAAGATCAATTCAGAAAACGATCCAACAATTAAAAATCATGAAACACTTAGAAAATTTAAAATATCTAATATAAGGCCTAAATATATTAATAACCGATGCCAAGACGCGCCCGATGATGTTTTTCAGATTTACGCGGTTTAACTTCCCGGTAAACAGTCAGATTCAAACGTAATATGAAAAAGTCAAAGATAATAATCGAAAAGGTTTAATATATTGACCTGAAACTTACGGGGTGTGACATCATTTCCTTGTTAAAAGAGCTTTATCCTCAAATCTCAGGACGTAGCTTGAGACGCAGATTCAGGGTTAGCGAAAAGATAAGGGTACTTTTTCTGCATTTGGTCTTCGCGCTCCCAATTATACTTAGGACCTATTCTTGAATTCTAACGGACCTTCACGATTGGAATGCGAATTTTCTTCAAACGTTTAACTTCACGGTCCATAATTTCAAATGGTTCTTCAATGAAATTGAGCTTGTGGTCAACGTGGATTTCGTCCAACGAAATAGCGAGCGGTTCATCGGATAAACACTTCTTAAGGTTTGAGACGTGAAAAGTACTATGAACACCAAGTCTATATGTAACCGTTCCAACTTTGGAGAGAATCTTAAAAGGTCTAACATAACGAAGGTTCAGCTTTCCCTGTTTGCCAAAATGTATCACTCTTTTCCAGGGTGATACTTTTAACATAACCTTATCCCAAACTTGAAACTCCAATGGCTTACGTCTCTTATCAGCGTAGCTCATTTGTTGGTCATGTGAAGCTTGTAGACGATGCTTGATTTGGATGATCTTCTTTGTTGTTTCACAAACACTTTCTGGGCCAGTAAGCTGAGCGTCTCCTACCTCAGCCCAACAGATAGGTGACCGACACTTACGACCATACAACACCTCAAAAGGTGCAACTTTAATACTCATATGATAGCTTTTGTTGTAGGAGAACTCTATCAATAGTAGATGTCTGTCTCATCCCTTTTCAAAGTCCATCACACATGCTCGTAGCATGTCTTCTAACGTTTGGATGGTCCTCTCACTTTAACCATCTGTTTGTGGATGGTAAGCCGTACTCATATCTAGTTGAGTACCTAGGGCTTCATTTAATGATTTCCAGAAATGAGACGTAAACTTACTGTCTCGATCAGAAATAATCAAAACTGGCACTCCATGTCTCGAGACTACTTCCTTCAAGTATTGTCTCGTCAAATACTCCATTGGGTCGGTTTCCTTTATTCGCAAGAAATGGGCAGACTTTGTGAGTCAGTCTACAATTAACCAAATTGTATCTTGACCAGACATCATCTTAGGTAACTTAGTACTAAAATTCATAGTAATGTTCTGCCATTTCCATACTGGGATTATGGGTTGAACCAACAAACCGGATGGTTTTTGGTATTCTGTTTTAACCTTTGCATAAGTCATGCATTTATTGACATACATGGCAATTTCTGCTTTCATGTTGGGCCACCAGTATAGCTTCTTCAAATCTTGGTTCATCTTGTTCGATCCAGGGTGGATCGAATACTTTGACTTATGCGACTCGTGCATAATCAAAGCTCTCAAGTCACCAAAACAGGGTATCCAACTTCTATTCTTCAAACACAACGTTCCATCTGCATGTGGCTAAATATTCTAAATCATGCCATACAAATATTCTGTTCCATAATTCTCTTCCTTTCTTCCCTCAACCTGAGCATTCAAGATCTGCACAGGGAGGTTTAAACCAATTGTCATAACCAAGGCTCAAACTCGTAGTTGCTTAGGTTTACTCTTTTGGCTCAACGCATCAGCCACCACATTCGCCTTTCTCAGGTGATAACGTAACTGACAGTCGTAGTCACTTAACAGTTCTAACCATCTACGTTGTCTCATGTTCAACTCTTTCTGATTTAGAATATGTTGCAAACTCTTATGATCAGTGAACACAATGCACTTCGTGCCGTAAAGGTAATGTCTCCACATCTTGAGAGCGAACACCACAGCTCCCAATTCCAAATCATGTGTCATGTAGTTCTTCTCATTGATTTTTAGTTGGCGGGATGCATAAGCTATGAATTTCTCCTTCTGCATCAACACTGCGCCTAATCCCTTATGAGAAGCATCACAATATATTACAAAGTTTTCACTTCCTTTGGGCAATGCCAAAATCAGTGCACTACATAACTTTTGCTTTAATGTTTGGAAAGCAGTTTCCTCCTTTTCACCCTATTTGACCTTTATAGTTTTTTTAGTCAGCTTCATCATAGGCTTGGCAATCTTGGAGAAACCTTCGATAAATAGTCGGTAGTAACCAACAAGACCTAGAAATTGACGAATTTTTGTTAGGGTCTTGGGTGATTCCCAATCCTTGATTGAATCAATCTTTGCATGATCAACATGAATTCCTTCACTTTCAATCATGTGTCCAAGAAATTGTACCTTCGACAGCCAAAAGTCGCACTTCAAGAACTTGGCGTACAATTCTTCCTTCTTGAGCAACTCTAAAATTAGTCTAAGATGTGCATCATGTTCTTCCTTGGTCTTAGAGTAGATCAAGATGTCATCGATGAACACGATCACAAATTTATATAAGTATGGTCTGCATACCCGGTTCATCAAGTCCATGAATACTGCTGGCGCGTTAGTCAACCCGAAAGGCATCACTTGGAACTCGTAGTGACCATAGCGGGTCCTAAATGCCGTCTTTGGGATATCCTCGTCACAAACTCTGAGTTGGCGATAACCTGACCTCAAGTCAATCTTCGAGTACACACTTGATCCTTGCAACTGATCATACAAGTCGTCGATTCTCGGAAGTGTGTATCGATTCTTTACAGTAAGCTTGTTATGTTCACGGCAGTCGATACACATCCAAAAAGAGCCGTCTTTCTTTTTGACAAACAAAACTGGAGCTCCCCAGGGTGAGGAACTTGGTCTTATAAATCCATTGTCAGAAAGTTCTTGTAGTTGAGTAGACAATTCTTCCATTTCCGATGATGCTAATCTATACGGGGCTCGAGCTACAGGTGCAGCACCTGAGACTAAGTCAATTTGGAATTCAACTTGTCATATCGGTGGTAATCCAGGTAAGTCTTCAGGAAAGACTTCTGGAAAGTCCCCGTACAGTCGGCACGTCTTCGAGTTGCTTCTCCTTCGACTTGTCTTTGTTTTTTTTCATCATAACCTGCACCAGAAATAGTTGACAACCTTTCTGCATATACTTCTGGGCCTTTACACATGATATAATTCTCAACATTGATTTATTCTCCTTGTCACTTTTGTCTCCTTGAACGATCATAATTTCATTTCCATAAGGAATACGCACTATCTTCTCGTCACAGACAATTACTGCATGATTCTTTGCTAACCAATCCATGCCAATGACAACGTCAAAACTACCCAAATCTATGGACATCAGGTCGATATTAAATGGATGTCCTAACAATCCTAATGTACAGCCTCTAAGCACAGTGTTGGTTTCTGAAGTTCTTCCGTCAGCTAGCTCGACAGCGTAACTAACGTCTAAGGTAGAGGGAATGATATCTAGCAATGCA
Source organism: Tanacetum coccineum (assembly GCA_026074375.1). Classification (NCBI taxonomy): domain Eukaryota; kingdom Viridiplantae; phylum Streptophyta; class Magnoliopsida; order Asterales; family Asteraceae; genus Tanacetum; species Tanacetum coccineum. Next base: position 8,580 of record BQNB010193143.1, read on the forward strand.
CTAAAAGTATTTGATATGAAACTTCTATCGGCACCCGAATCAAATAACATATAAGGATGATGATCGTTGAGAAGGAACGTACCCGTGACAGTATTGGAACCCGAGTTAGCGTCACCTCCTCCTAGGACATATGCTTTGCCTCTTGAATCAAGAACTCTTGCTTTGTTCCCACGATTTTGGTTCTTGACTTTGGGATAATCCTTTCGGTAATGTCCTTGTGAACCACACTCAAAACACGTAATAACTCCCTGATTCGGCCGTGGAGTTCCTTGAGTAGATACAGTCACAACATATCTGCAATCACTGGTTAGATGTCCAATCCTCTTACAGTTATGATACTTAGCAGTACACTGTCCTTCGTGGTGTAGCTTACACCTGTTGCAAAATGGAAGTGTTCCTTCATAACCATTATTCTCATTGTTACCAGCCATATAGGCTTTAGCAACATTCTAACCTCTAGTATTTTGTCATTTATGGTATGGTTGTTACCCACGGTTGTTTCTATAGTTGTTGTTCAATCTCCTCTTGTTCTCTGCGTTTCTTTTAGCATAGCCCTTCAACTTTTGATCCATCAAGTTATTGGGAATTCGAACAACATCTTGTAGTCTTGTGGGTTCTACAACAATTACATTCCCTTGGATATTATCAGGAAGACCTCCAATGAATTTCTCCATCCGATCTTCTTCCTCGGGGACAATTTTGGTACACATCATGGTAAGTTCTTGGAACCTTTGAGTGTAAGTAGCCATGTCATTGTTCTTCACTAAAAAATTCCACAACTCGGTTTCCATCTTTTGGATCTCATTTCTCAGGCAGTACACTTTAGTCATCAGCTTCAACAGCTCTCTTCATGATAAAGCGTATGCAGCATCAGTTCTGATGGTTCTTTTGTGAGAATTCCACCAGGTTAATGCACTGTCGAGTAAAGTACAGGTAGCATACTTTACTTGATATCTCCCCAGACAGTTGCTGATGTGAAACACAGTTTCCATCTTTTCACTCTATCTTATCAAACCAACCACACCTTATGTTCCTTTAAAACTCAGTGGTTAACATTTCATGAAATCTTGGTAAGTACATTTACGAGCAACAGGCCTATCGCCTCTTCTATTCACATTACAGTTCTCATTACCGTCACCGTTGTCGCCTCCATTGTTTCGATTTCCAGTACCATTTACATTACCATTTCTATTACCATCTCCTCCTCCATTGTCATTCCCATTCTCGAGTTTAAGATCTCGGTTAACCCGACGAGCCTCTAGAGCTGCGTCCACACGTTGGTTGATCATTTCTTCAATTGCGGCAGGGGTCATACCAGAATGAGTGTTAGTCATTGTTCTACAACACAAGACACAACCCATGGTGAGATTTTAAAACGAATACACGATTATTAGATAACGGTAATTTAATACATGCTATGAAATAAAATATAATTAAAACACGATTGCCAGAACGAATAAATAATAATATAGATAAATAAGCAAGAGAGTCAAAACAAGCTTTTCATTTCATGAATAAAAGCATAATTCGGTTACAACCAAAATCCAAAATAGGTACATGATCCACAATTATTTCTACTGCTAACATCTAGACCTAACAATCAGTCTAGTGTCCTACATGATCATGGTACACCTAGTCTAAGGGCGAAAACCCAAACGTCTCTCAACATATGACTCCAACCTCCTAAGTCTCCTCCGAGTATCATCGCGATCCCTACAAACTTGACGAAACTCCTCCTGTGAAAGAGACATGTGAAGACGAAGACTGTTCACACGATCCCTCTTGATATCCAACATAGCACGAACCTTGAAGTTCTCCAACCTCAAGCTCTCAATCCTCTTGATCATCCCAGCTCTCTCTCCCCTAGCTATCAACTGATCAGCCTCCAACCATCTCTGAACAGTCTTAATCCTGACAATCTTATCAATACGAACCTCAGACATGTAATGGTAAAAGTCATGCACAACATCATCCAAGTCAATCGGCATATCCTCGAATGACCTAACAATGCCATCCCTAGTTCCAGATGAATCGGCAAAACCTCTCCAGCTGGCTCTACAATCTCCTACTCAACCATTGGTGCCGACATCGGGTCGATACCTACCTCAACCGTGTCTTCAGTACTAGTGGTCAGCCTTATACTCCTCTGTGTCATCCCTGACATCCCTAGGGTCAATCTCAACATGATCTCCAACATCATCCCCATCACCAATACCCAACTCCAGATCAATCTCAGTTTCTATAGGATCAACCTCGGTATCCTCCTCTATCCTAGCCTCAGATGACTATGAATCTCTGAACCTCTTACGAGGTGGTAAGAGATCAGCACGGGTAGGAGATAATGATCCCATAACTAGTGTAGATGATGGTACAAAATCAACTAGGGATCTACATCTCTTATGAGATGGTCTAGCAGAATGTGAAGATGAATGCAGTGGTCTCTCTGATGAATCTCCTGATGATGACTCTGATGTAGTCGGTGGATACAAAGTAGATAATGGAGCAGCACACCAACGACGAAATGCCTCACTACGTCGTAGTGCTCTCCTCGGTGGGTAACCCAATCTAGGAGATGCAACTCTAGTCAAAGATCCAGAATGAGCCTGATCTGGTGCATCTAAACCCGAAGAATGAACTGGCAAAGAATCCAAAGATGAACTAGAAGAAGATGGGCGGTGGTCTAAAGAACGAGGTAATACACGCCTCTATGCTAATCTGCGAGCTGGTAAAGGTCCAACTCTCTTCCTTGCAGTCAACAACTTACGCGGCCGATTAAGATGGGTGCGGTAAGGTCGACCAAAAGGAATAGCCTCCCCGGGTCAGATAAGAATCGCTGACCGTCGACGAATCCTGGGTGAGGCAGTAACAGGAGCAATAGGAAACTCAAATGATGATGATGGATGTGTTGTTACCCTGCTCCTCCAACGAGCAACGATAGCAACATAAGGGTCCTGCGATGGTGGTCCATCAGAAGAATCAGG
>BQNB010193144.1:0-11560 GCA_026074375.1 Tanacetum coccineum
TACTGGGACTCGTGTGCAGGTATTATGAAGTAGCACCCCAAATGTTATATTTCGCTGCGTATCGTATATTTGGGGGTGTTACATTAATGGAACTTGCTTCATGCTTTTTATATCATTTATGCGTAGTGACGATGGAGTAAACTTTTAAGTACATTTAACTTCAACCATGCTAACTTACGTCTCTTTATAACTTCACTTCAACAAACTTCATGTTAGTTGTATTCATAATTGAGATTCTCATATTAGTCAAAGTCAATATGCCATAGCCATGTTATATAACCTGCCTACCATTTCCTAAAAATGTAACTGTTAGTTGTTTAAGTGGTGTCCATTTTAGAAGTGATGTTAAAAATTGATTCATTCGGGTTAAAGCACACAAGTTCTTGTACGATGACATGGGTGCCAATAATGATCAGATAGACGACGATGGTTTATAATTTTGATGGTAAGTACTTTTAGACAGTACCTGGTGGATTTGAGTTAGTTTATGTGCCGTTAGATGAAAATATAGCAGGACCATGGGTTGATGTGTCGGTTTACATATACCATGAATAGTGATGTAGTCGTTGCCCTGATGTGCTTAAATAGGATACGTCTTGAAGAACTAACGTGCAAGTATTGTCACTAACATTTTCAATGTTTCGGATTAGTTTATATACCCCCGTATTTAATAATTCAAAGACAGATTTACTGCACACCCTACTTCTTTTACTATAGCCTTTTCGGCTCCCATATATAGCCCCTCCGGCTCATACTCACATACTTACTCTCAGAACCGAGCTTGGTCCTGGGTCAACACCCGGGGCGAGTTAACGGGTATTCTTTCTTACTTTTAGGAAATTCAAGAGGATACTTCACCAAGAGGCGAGGGAACACACCCTAGACTCAAGGCACGATATTTTACCTTAACATTTTGGCGCCATCCGTGGGACCCGTTTATCTCATCTACCAGCTAAGAGAGAATGACGAAACCATCTGGAGGAGGGATGGACGATCGGTACGAGCGAGAAGGGACTCCCCATCCTCTCATAAAAGAGCAAATTGAAGGGCACATCTCGGCAATAAAGTCCATAATCAAAGATTACAACCGACAGAACAAGGATAATACGATATCGTTGGATTTGGAACAGAAATATACTTCTAATGACAGGAATGTCGCGATGTGGTAAGTTGTCGGCGAGGAAGACTTAAGCAAGCCCTTCTAGGAGAAACTAAAAAACACCCCTCCATAGAAGGATCATTGGTTCGCTGGCCCGGAATATGTTATGCCCTACAACATCCGCTGTATGAGGGTCCACTGACCAGTCCGATCATTTAAAATCGTTTCTCGATTGGCAGCAAACTCAGGAGAATGGCCCATGCAGGTTTTGGTGTCGGATGTTTCAGCAAACATTGAACACGGAGGAGCCAGGGGCTGGTTCAAGAGTCTTCCACTCAATAGCATTCAATGAATTGGTTACCAAGTAGGGATGCATTCACTACCCAGCTACCTCAATAAGGTGGGTGTGCTACAAAGAGCCCCATGGATCACAAAGTAGTAAAGAAGGGCTAACGGACCCTACCGCGTTCAAAGAATGAATGGGACAGTGGAAAAAGGTCTATCATGGGTGTTTCGGAGGTCTTGAAGATTTCATCCTTCATGGATTCATATAAAATCTCATGAACTAGGCAAAAAGCTTCTCACGCAACATACATAACCGTGATGAAATGATGAGAAGGGTGGATGAATTTGTCTGAGCGGAAGAAGCGTATGCCCTCACAGAACTCCCACCAGGAGAGTCGAGGGACATTTATCGTCGCCTGTCCTTTCCGATAGGACCACGAGACGTTCATCAGAGGTTGACCTTTCCTACCTCCAAAAGAAATGACAGAGACAACCGAAGTAGCCAAGGAAGAGACTACAGGGAATGATTATAAAAACCATTACAAGGTAGACGTCATTTCACGGAGGAGGGCCGTGAATAGGGATTACAGAGCTCCCTCTCCCCAAAGTGACAAGCAAACAAAGCAGTCACCTGTACTTTCTCTGGACTCTCTGATTAAGTGATTCCCAAAGAAATTTGAGCTACCGTAAACCACTGCAATTGCCAGCACCAAGATCAGTAGCCATAATTGTTGAGAACAGGCGGCCCTGGATAAATACTGTGACTATCTTCAAGCTAAGGTCATCACACAATTGATTGCTTACAGTTGAGTAATACAATGGATAAGCGCCTCGAATAGGAAATTGAATACTTGATGAAGGACTGAGGCAAAGAGTAGGAAGGGGTCAAGGCAGAAACCCACCCCCTCCACCCAAGGTAATCAATCAGGGTCAGAATCTCTCTCCAGAGAAGAATTGCTGGACCGGCGAAGCTAAGAGATTGGATGAACACCCCTATCACCTTCCCAAGGGTCATATCAGATGATGCATCTGATGAACCTCTAATCATAGAAGCTGAAGTGGAAGGTTATCTGGTAAGGCGGGTGTATGTAGATGAGGGTTCATCCGTGGAAGTCATGTTTGAACATTGTTTTGAAAACGTGCCTGCGAAGGTAAGGGCCGGACTAAGAGAAACAAGAACAGACTTGGTGGGTTTCGCCGGCGAGGTGGCGAAACCATTAGGGGTAAAATCGATTGGAAGTTTGTTTTGGATGAAGTCTGAGAGAAAGTGTCCATTAAATTTTAGTCGTCCGCGCCCCCTCTCCCTACAACATAATCTTAGGAAGACCAGGTTTGAAAGCACTACATGCTATTCCATCGACTGTCCACTCAATGATCAGGTTCCCCACTCCGAAAGGAATGGCAACTCTGGTGACCCGGGCAAAGATAATCGCAGAGTGCAGACTTCGAGAAGGAAAGCAAATACTGATGGAGAAGCAACCAGAAATCTATGAGGCAGGATAGCCAAATGAAGGGGCAGACCTTACTGAGCAAATACTAGTCAATCCCTCCTTCCCAGATCAAATTATTCAATTGAGGATGAGACTTTATCCAGTTTGCAAGAAACCAAACTAATGACACTCCTAATAAAAACATGGAGGTCTTCGCTTGGGAACCTTCTGACATGACGGGTTTCCTCCGAAGGATCATAGAGACAACTTCCCTTAATGTTAAATCCGTCTTGACTGCGTCTCTGCCAGAAAAGATGGACCTTTTTCAGAAAATAAGCAAAGGCTGTCTCTAATGAGGTAGTGAATTGGGTAAAGAGCAGGAATTGTCCGCCTGTCAAGTAACCAACGTATATCTTAACCAGTTCTAGTTAATGAAATGTAATGATCTGGATGGATGTGTATGATTTTAATATTTTGAACTCTGCATGCCAAAAGACTATTATCCCTTGCCTAGTATTGACTGCAAGGTCGAGCAGGCATGGGTTTTTCAAGGATAAGTGCTTCCTTGATGCCTAACAAAGTGGTACCATCAAATTCATATGCAAGAGTAGTTGAGGAGAGAAGCCTTTTTACACAGAGCAAGGGACTTAATTGCTACTGAAGATGCATTTGGTTTAAATATGAGGGTTCCACCTACCAACGTTTGGTTGACTCAACTTTTCAAAGCCAAAATTGGAACGGAAACCAACGAAGACATATGTGGATGACATGGTTATCAAAAGCAAAGATGAGAAGGATCTCCTGGCGGACATTGCAGAAACGTTCGAAAATTTGAAAGCAATAAACATGAAGCTGAATCCTAAAAAATGTTCGTTTGGTGTAGAAGAAGGCAAATTTTTAGGATACATGGTCACATCGGAAGGAATCAGGGCAAACCCCAAAAAAGACAAAAAGGCATATCGGATCTCACTTCCCAAAAATCATTGAAGGAGATGCAAAGCCTCAGTGAAAGCTTGCATCGTTTAAATCGGTTCCTGGCAAGTCAATCCGAAAGGGCTCTCCCTTTCTTTAACACCCTCAAAAACATAACAAAAGAAAACAAACATGAGTACCGGTGGACCCCGGAGGCAGAGGAGGCTTTTCAGCAGATGAAGAGGCTGATAATATCCCTTCCATCATTAACACCGCCCTTTCCGAAGGAGACACTGTATGCATACCTAGCAGTGGCAAAGGAGGCTGTCTCAGGAGTACTGCTGACAGATCGAAACGGAAGACAATGCCCGTCCAGTATGTGAACAGAAACGCTAAAATGATGCTGAAAAGGAATGATTCCCCCTCTGGAAAAGATGGCCCTTTCCTTAGTTAACTTGACGTGGAGGCTAAGAAGGTATTTGAAGCTCATCCTGTCAAGGTCATTCGGACCAACTCCCATAAAAAATATACTAGCATAACAGAAAGCCTCAGGGAAGTTAGCCAAGTACGCTGTGGAGATAGGGACATACAAAATTTCGTTCTCTACCCAGGAATGCTAATAAAAGGCCAAGTCCTGGCAGATTTCCTGTCGATGCTCGGATGGAGAGGCAGAAGAAGAGTACTTTCGAATGCCCGAAGTACCACCTGAGGTAGACGACACTGAAGTCTGGACACTCTTCACGGATGGGGCGGCCAGTCTGAAGGGCTCAGGAGCAGGTCTCGTGCTAATCGGACCTAGTGGTTTGGAGTATACTTATGCTCTTCGGTTAACATTTGTCAGTACCAACAATGAAGCAGAGTACGAAGCTCTCCTCGCAGGGTTACGCATTGCAAGAAAGATGAAGGTGTCAAGCATAGAGGTGAAGGTAGACTCCAAATTGGTTGCTAATCAAATCAATGAGGCGTATGAAGCTACAAAAGAGTCAATTGAATCAAGTAATTGGCAAAGCCAAGGAGTCAATCTCAGAATTCAAGAGTTTTCATTGAGACTTTACCGAGAGAGGATAATCAGAAGGCGGATATTTTAAGCAAGCTGGCCACAGTCCCTTTCAGCCACCTCACCAAAGAGATTCTAGTTGAAGTTCTCAATGAACGATCAACCGACGCTAAGGAGGTGCAAACCATTGTGGAAGAAGAAGGGGAGAATTGGATGACTCCCATCATCAACTACTTGGAAGAAGGAATAGTCCCTTCGGACAAAAATGAAGCACGGTCCTTGCGTGCCAAGATAAGCCAATATGTGATAGAGTCAGGAGTATGTTTTAAGAAAGGATACTTGGTCCCTGATGTTGAGGTGTGTGGGTCTTTACAAGCAAAACTATGAATCCGGAAATTCACATGGAGTTCTTGTGGAATGCACATAGGCCAAGAGCAGTGGTCAGGAAGCCCAATGCGGGCAAGGCTATTACGGCCCACATTGCATGTATGATGCTAAAAAAGAGGTAGATAAATGTGACTCATGCCAAATTCATTCCCCAATTCCAAGACTCCCCAAGACACACATGACATCCATCATGGCCCCTTGTCCCTTTTATCAATGGGGAATGGACATCCTAGGACCATTGACACCAGCCAGAGGAGGAGCCAAGTTTGTTTTTGTAGCAATTGGATATTTCACTAAGTGGATTAGGAAGCAAGCTCTAGTCAAAAATAACAGGTAAGAGGTTGATCCACTTTGTTATGGGCACATCATTGCAGGTTTGCCTTCCATGGATATTTGTCCACAGGACATTGGAGCACAGGTTGGTATGAGCCATTCAAAGGGTGGTTTGCACCATGATTCAAGATCCAACAGATGAACACCTCGCGTAGCCCACCCCCACAAGCCAACGGTTTAAGTGGAAAGGGCCAATAGAGCCTCCATGGAAGGAAATCAAGACCAGGTAGGAAGGGAATAAGCGACGGTTGGGTTGACGAGCTACCAATGTGCTATGGCTCCACAAGACCTCAAATCAAACAAAGCAATGGTGAATACTCTTTCTGTTTAACCTATGGAAGTGAAGCGGTCATCTCAGCTGAGCTAGGAATCCATCTTATCGAACCTTAATGTACGGGAGGAATAAAATGAGGTGGAACTGCGTTGAATCTAGATTTGTTGCAGGGAAAGAAGAGAAGCGCAGCCGCCATTTGTGAGGGCCAAGTAAAAACAAAAGATGGTAATTTCTATAAACTAGAGGGTCCCGCCAGCTGGTTTTAGGCATGCGAGATTTGTAATCGAGGAATGAAGCACAGCAGGATGGAGGATGAAGGAAAGTTGGGAACCAAATTGGAAGGCCCTTATAGATTACTGAAGCATTCGAGAATGGCTCACTACAACGTTGAACACTATGAGGATAGGTGGTGCTGAACATGGCACGCAGTCAATTTGCGCAAATCTACTTGTGGATTTTTTTTGTTTTATGAATTATGTATTTGCGAAATTGCTTAATTAATTATATCTATAGCTTTTCCTCCTAGTTCAAAACGGAGAGGCAATTTTTCCAATATTTGTTGCATATATTAGACGACGGTCGCTACCTCCGGACATAATAAACCCCAGACAACTAAGTCACAGGGTAAAAATGATGAGGAAGGGCACAGCCCATCCGGACAAAATAAACCCACAGGACAACTAAGTTCACAGGGTAAAAAAATGATATGAAGGCCAAATCCCATCGGACAAAATTAAACCCCCAGAACTTAAGTCACAGGGTAAAAATGATAAGGAAGGGCACAGCCCCTCCGGACGAAATAAACCCCACAGGCAACTAAGTCACAGGGTAAAAATGATAAGGAAGGGCACAGCCCCTCCGGACAAAATAAACCCCACAGGCAACTAAGTCACAGGGTAAAGATGACAAGGGAGGGTACAGCCCCTCCGGACAAAATAAACCCCATAGGCAACTAAGTCACAGGGTAAAAATGATAAGGAAGGGCACAGCCTCTCCGGACAAAATAAATCCCACAGATAACTAAGTCACAGGGTAAAAATGATAAGGAAGGGCACAGCCTCTCCGGACAAAATAAATCCCACAGATAACTCAGGGTAAGTCACAGGGTAAACTACACAAACACCAAGTCGCATAAAAAAAGTAGAAGAAAGGGCAAAATCCCTTCAAACGAAACATACTGTACATATGGCAAAGCCTCCTCGGACGAAGTGACCCCACGGTAGCTAAATCTATATGAGAGGCAACCCATTCAAATACAAGTGAAACAAGCAGATAAGTGAGGAGTCAATCGTGACAAAAGCAAATTTACAACAACCAAAATAAATTATTTAAGGCCAAAAAGGGCCGTAACCGTTCAAGGTTAAAAAACAATTTAAAATAAGACCTATTTATTTCTAAGTCCACAAAAGATAAGTACTTCTTGGATGGGGGTTTGGAAACCCCACAGAAAACAAGCTTGGAAGCAGGAATCTTGAGGAGAGGGACCAGTCTTTGAACTTGAAACCTCCTAGTGAGACTTGTGTTTTTTAAACCGGCCACTCCCGCAGCTCTAAACGAGTTTGGGGGCAAAGCAATACTCCGGAACCCAGCCTTGGGAGCATCCTTGGGAGGAGGGGCAGGATGAAGTTTTAAGAGATCTTGCATTGGCTTCTCAGAGAGGTGAGAGATACGATCCACATACAGATAAGTCTTGGAAAATAACCTCTCGTATTCAGCAGTCATCTTCTTATCAGAGTAAGGGTCAAACCCGTTCATCCTCATCATTATCTTGTGGAGCTCCTTTTCGGACCTCTCTTCAGCCAGACCTTGCCCCCATCCAGTTTGGAGCGCGAAGTTGAAAGGAACGGAGAGACTCTGTTTGTACTCATGGCTTTGTAAGAGACGCTCCACCACAGTGGGAAGAAGCTTCCTAATAGCATCGGTCTTCTCTTTTTGGGCAAAGGCGAGTTGGGCCCTGAGCCCCTCATTTTCCGAGAGTCTTTCACCGGAAATCCTTTCAGCATAAACCAAGGCAGAGTCTTTTTGAGCAAGCTGGCTTTCCAGGTCCTTCACAGCAGAAGAATGGACCTCATCAACACTTTTCAATTGTTGCTCCAACTCTTTGATCCGAAGGACTTGTTCGGCATTAGTAGCCATCAAGCTATTCTTTTCGGCCCGAACAACAGCAAGACCCTCAGAACACTGGGCATGCTCCTCCGGTGTTGCTATGCTCCCAGTCTAAGTTTTGTAGATTTTTGATCGACATTAAAATTCTCTCGGGTCTCCGTAAACAAGCTGACCTCCGTGTAGTACTCGAACTCTCTTGCAGGGCATGGTGGGTGTCATAAAGAGACTCAAACTGACAAAGGGTGTGGGCCTGTGCCATAGCACCACGGGCCAAGGAGAACCAGGCTCTGTCCAAAACAACATTATTATCCAAAAGATTCATCTCCTCTCGAACACCAGGAGGAATAAGGTTGACCATCAAATCACAGCACTCCTCCGGAGTGGTCACTCGGCTCCTCTGGTGAATCCCAAGTCGGAACAAAAAGAGGTGGAGGTAAAGAAGACCCGGCCCCATCGGCACCAACACCTGTGAAACACCACCTATTAGCAACACAGGGTGCGAAGAATAAAACACTTAAGAAAATAAAGGGGAAATAAAAGACACACCTTTCGGAAGGGGATCAGGCATAGGAGTCTCCTCCTGGGCAATAGACTTCCCATTATCCGGACGGGTTGCAGCAGTGGGGATTGACTCAGTTTCAATAACAACCCGTTCTGTAGTGTCACTAACATGCCTATAGGCCCTACAATTTCAATTTTTTCCACATCATCATCAAAATTACCATCTCTATTACCAAGAACCCCTGAGTGCTCATCGTGATGCTCTTCATAAAGACGAGTGGTGGTATTAGCAGAGTCATGCGCAGGAATCTCAAGCAAATTATCTCCCTGAGTCTGAGTAGGGGAAATCACATTGTCACCCCTAGAAACATCCGAAGCAACCGCCACTACAGTCCGAAGAGGAGTAGGACAAGGGATGTGATCAGAAGACTTCTCTTTATGTCTCTTCGAGCTTCCCTCGGACCCACCGGCGCCTTCGAGCTCCCTGTTCTTCTCGGCCTTTCTCTTGGCAGCAGCATTCACGCTTTCCTCTATTAGTTGCACTATCTTAGATCGAGGCACTCAACCCTTTGTTGTGAGTCCGTCTTGTCAGGCACTTGCTCATCGGCACTAAGAGGAGTGGTAGTATGTTGAGGGATGACGTTTTGTTCGGTCAAGGCTTCCCCAGCCTCGATAGTCATTCCTGAAAGAAAAGGAAGACGTAAATACTCTGACATGGTAACAACTACAAAAAAAACACACCAGGTGAGAAAATAAAGGAAGGAATTTTATACAAAGAGTAGCATGCACATAAATAAAGGAGAAGCGAGATAAGTGCCCTCTCATTACATTGCCTCCGGATCTTTTGAACAAGGACGGAATTAGGAAAAACTATTCAAGTGATAGTCCAAACCCAGCACTAAATAGCAACCGCTCAGGGAATACACAAATATCAATTTGACTGGGGGTCTGGCAAATAACATCTGACCTCATCGAACCATCTTTTGGGTGCAGGGTGACTTATATCCGAATCTGATGTCTCTGCACATAGCATCCGGAAGGGCTCTTCGATCAATAAAAATGAAACGGCCTTTCCACTTTTCATTCAAGAGAATTGTCTTCGTTAAAAGTTTCCTCGAAAATCTTTACCGCTCTTTCTCGAATGAAATCAATCCCCTTGTTTGCTAAGTTTATAAAAAAACCCGGGAACACAGTTACTGAAGGACGATGTAAGGCTTCGACAAGTACAACTCGAATAAGGTCAATCGGGTCAAACCTAGTGGCACTAATTGGGAGATATGTCATGAAAGTGCCTAATCACAACAAGAAGAAAGGTCGAAAAAGGTACCCTTAGCCCGGCAAACTCAAAATACTGCTCATAGAGACCAATATACTCATCAGTCAGGTGGTCCATGGTCCATGGTCCATTCGGAGGTCACAACAACAAGGTGTAGATCCATAGGAATTTTATATTTATGAGTAAGGGCTTTCACATCCGAAGGTTTCATGGTAGAAGTATAAGAACCCATGTCACGATTGTGGCGAAGAGCCTTCGGCTTGCGGACTCCCATATCAACTCGTTCCTCGTCAGACATTTTCAAAGATCAAATAGGGAGGTATACTTACCAAGTCATAAAGAGGAAGAAAGGTATAACTGTCACAATAAAGAAACAAAGTACTGGTCTGTAGGTTAATTTATCTTGCAGGCAAGGGACGTTCGGCTATGATCTTAAAAATTTTACACACGGTAAAAAATAAGTGACTATGGACTATTTATAGGCTCCAAATGGGCTTGGGTTCGTCAATCCACACAACAGTGTAAAGCCAATCGTGACCGTTGATAGGAAATCCCTCAACACGTGTACACACCGGATAAAGAGACGATGAAGAGTCATAATGGTTTTTAACCCACCGTAATTATGATTTTGTCTCATACACATCAAGAAGACAAATGGATTTCAACTCATAGTCATGAATTTTGTTTCATACCTATCAAAAAAAAAGGGGGGGGGGAATGGGAAGAAGAGAAAAGGAGGAGGAATAGGGCAAGAAAGAAAAAGGTATAAGTCTCAGACCTTCCGGAAGAGCACCTCAAGTTTGACTCTCAATAGTTTACAACTCTCTTAAATTAAAGTCATACTGGGGGGGACATGTCCGCGTAATTTGCCGATAGGCTAATAGCCCGAATGGGCCACACAAAGCCCAAAAGGGGAACCACTCAAGCACAAACTCGAATCATTCCTGACCAAGCAAGCTATTAAAGTCCGAATAGGGCCACAAGAGTTCCCATGAAGTTCCGAACGGGTACAAGACGTCAGCCTAGTAAACAACAAAGCGCTGACTTCACTTCAGAGACCTACAGGGCAACGTCATCAAAGAGATAACATCACCATAAACACAGAAAGATAGTGACTACACGATAAACTATGACGTCAACTAAAGAGATGTCACCATCTAAGACACAGGCGATAGAGATAGGATGAAAGGGTCGTCATCTACATGCCAGAAACCATACATCTCTATAGTGTTTCGAAACGAAGTTATTAAATACCCCGTATTTACTAATTCAAAGGACAACATTTAATGCCTCACTACACATATTATTACTATTGCCTTTTCGGCTCCATAATATAGCCCTTCGGTAATTCTCACATACTTACTCTCACACCCGAGCTTGGTCCGGGGTCAACACCAGGGGCGAGTTAACGGGTATTCTTTCTTACTTTCAGGAAATTCAAGAGGATACTTCACCAAGAGGCGAGGGAACGCACCCTAGACTCAAGGCACGGTATTTTACCTTAACATCGCTAACATTTTGTTGTTTAACATTTTGTGCTAATTACATAACATATAACAATTGAAGATGTTTTTGTTAATATGAGAACATGTTAACTTGAAAACGAGTCAGTTTAGCCGCCTATTATATACTTTCCCCAGTTTCTAGTTTCTTAATTGAATTCAGTTTTTTTCCTATTTAATTTACTTCCAAAATTAAACGGTCAATCGGGTCGTTTTCAACAGTTTATTACTATTGATTACAACTAAAATTCCTACATGAATCTTAGAAACTTAGTGACATGAAATATCAAGCCATTTATGATGTTAGTTTCCTTCACCTAACTTAATTGACATGATTGTTTCATTCTCACGCTCTTTTAACAAAATCTAACTATTATATTTTAGGGTAAAAGCCATAGAATACCAACGTACTTTCTGAAATTTACCACAATGAACCATTTACTTTTTTATTACCGATA
>BQNB010193145.1:0-11560 GCA_026074375.1 Tanacetum coccineum
TGTTATGTTTTGTCATTAATAAAACTTTAGCCTAAGTTGATTGTAGAAACGTTTTGTTTAAAACCGGTTTATTTGTATTAACATAACTGTAAGCCATTGTCATGAGCTCCAAACTTTTGAATGTTTTATTTAGGAGCCCAAGACCCGAGAAATTTGACTTTCTCGTTGACAGTATAAGTTATCTTAAAAGATACACTTTCCTTACATTGTCCGAGTTATGCACTGAAATGTACATAAGTCATTTAAGAAAATAGAGAAATAACATGTTTTGAAACGTTTGAACTCTTGCTCGAATTTCATTTACACACCCGTGTCAATGTTAATCTACATTTCTAGGTACGTAAATGTTATCGATTCAAAGAGACACGTCGAGAAGATTTTTTTTGGGTATTTTTAAAATTTTTCGATTTTGTATTTGTTTTTCTAGGTTTTATATTTTTGTATTTTCTTTTTCTTGGTTTTATATTTTTGTAATTTCCTTTTTCAAAAATATTTATAAATCAATAAAAAGAGAAAAACAAAAATATATACAAGTCGAAGTTTCCATCAACAGTGACAGTTGTTGCTAGAGTTGAAGTAGATGAAGTTAGATCTGGTTATTTTTGACGTTTATCAGATGCATTAGCAGTAGTAACAACGAAAGACTTTGAAACAACTTGATTTTCTCCATTGAAATATTCGTCGAGCAAAGGATCGAATAGACTTTCCAGCTCTATTATTGACGTCGTGACTGTCATACTTGCTTAGAAACTTCTGTTGACGTTGTGGTGCGAGGCTTAAACCGTTTTGTTCAAACGTCATTTGACATTGAGGTTCGAGGCTTGACCGTGTTGTTCAAACGTCATTTTTCTTATTTCATCCATTGTGAATCCACTGTAACACTGGTTTCTGATATATTAGCTTTTTCAACAACCACACTCTGAGATTATCCTTCTTGATATTATATGATGTACCTAACTTAAATCAATAATTTGTTCCTTTTGAACAATGATTGAGGCACCTGCACTTAAATCTCGAGTTTGTTTGCATTCATGAATTTTAGAAATATCTACATTGAAACCATATGTGGGTTCACTGGTAGCCTTGCTTGTACAAGAAGTGAATATCTTTCCCATAGGAACCCACCTAAGACCAACAGTTTTGAAAATTCTACCCGTGGGTTTCCACCTAAGATCAGAGCTAGGAGATGTTTTCTCATACATAGCGGAAAACTTATTGAAAAAAACCTATATCCTATAGAGATCTGCCTACCAGGTTTTTGAATATAACTCTTCGGTTCTATGGGTTTGTTACTGTTTCTAGTCTTATGGGATTTAACCTTAGCACGAGAATTCACTTCTTTCAAAAATTTTGTTATACATGCATCATGATTTGCATTAAAGACACATTTCTAACATGTAGAACAAATAAAGTGTTTGGAGTCCAAAAAAGAACCAGAATTCATATAGTGTTCTGCTACGGGCACAGCTGTAATTGTTACGTAACTACTCTTAGAAGTAGGCAAACTCCTAGTTTCTACATTCGTGTTCCTAGGTTTTGGTTTACTACCATTAGTAGTGTTTTGTAATCTAGGAGAATGCATCACACTAGATTTTGAATTCCTATCTTTTTCTTATGTCTTTTTCTTGTGTCTTTTTCTTAGCTTCCTCTAGATAGTGATTATGAACCATGTCATTTGAACTAAATCTTGGCATGTTCTTAGAACTATTCCTAGATTTGCTAGATGCAATCATATGATTAGGTTTTGCAAAAGCAGATTCTCTTCCCTTACGCAAATAATGTTGAGTGACTGGTTTTTACAAATCCTTTTTCACATCAACTTGGGAGGCAACCCGTGGTTATGAAATTTTAGGTCATTCAGATTTAAACGCATTCGATTGTCTAATAACTGATTGGTTTCTGAGTGGTTGTAAAACCGGTTTCCCCAAGATTGATGGTTTTGCAAACTTAGTATCCACACTATTTCCTTTTAACTATCTTAATTCATTTTCAAAACAGCAATTTCAAAAACCTTTTCCTAAATCTGAGCTTTCAAATCAGCATTTTCAGTAGACTTATTGTTCAGTTGGACAATTAGAGAGTCATTATGGTCTTTGGTCTAAACTCATGTCTTTTTGATAGAATTATAAAGATCTTTGTAAGTCTGTTTTAAATGCTCATTTTCCTTATGTAGATGCTCATTTTCTATAAGTAATTTAGCCACACTATGTTCTATTTATTGTTTCAATTTCATCAATGTCATGTTTAATTTTGGCTTCATTACTTTTTTCTTTCAAAAATTGACCATGTTGCCCTGATTTTAAAGATTGATTTTGATATTTAAGTTCAAGAGCAATATAATGTGCTTCCATTCTTGAAAAATCTTTTTGAAATTGGGCAACGGTCTTTTTGAGACACATAATTTCATACTCGAGAGATTGGTTTGAAAATTCAGTTGTCTTGTTATCAAGTGATGAATCAAGCATAAGACTTTTAACTTGACATTTTTCAGTATACTAGTCAACCCTACCTTCATTAATGATTTCAGGTTGCTCAGTATGTTGTTGTCCTGTAGCAAATATATTACATTCGGCAGTCAATTGTACCTCATCCATTGGCTCTTCGCCATATATGGGTCTGATATCTGCATCATCAGTATTAGTATCATTCCTTGACCTGCTGCTTTCATCTTGCACTTCTGATTTTATCCTACTGTTTTCTGTAACAGCCAAACTAGCATCCAATGCTTTTCCAAATCAACCTTACCCTCTTGCGTCTGCATCTATCTTTTATTTACCCTTCTTTCATACTATATTTGATGGCGTGTTCTTTCAGCAACAAACTTTTTAACATTACCTAGGTGTTGAAGTAATGTGTCTCTGAACTGTTTAACCTCGATACTGGTGTATTCAACAAAGTACTTCTCTGTCATTTGACTATCATAATCCAAAGTAAACTATGAATCGATGAACTTCTGAAACTGTCTATTGATCACTCAAAAGGCTGCCATGGATCCTTCTTCTTGAAATTCATCTTTGTCAAGTTGCTTTTGTAGATGATCTACGTGGAGGAACATCGTATTGTAAAAGTATCATCTTCTTAACCAAAGAGTGACATAAATGCTCGTTTGAATCCATGTTCGGTATGAATGCCTTTTAAGTCTTCTTTAGAAATAACTTGAAGGTGTGAATAAAGAGATCGGAAATATGACATGCATCTCTCTTTTGATTTTGATATCTTGTATTTAATTGCATGCACATTTTTTGTTTTAGAATCCAAGCTGCTTTCCTTTACTGATTTGCTGAATGCAGTCTTTGAATTTTTGTTTTCTATCCCAGAGCAAGTGTTTTCCATGATGATTGAATCAACTTTCAATGCTTGAATGGTATTTGACTGAACTTCTTGTGTCTGCAGCAACTTCTTTTCAGCCAAGACTTTTTGAATCTCTTGTTGATGAAGAGTTGTTTCGAGCATATATTTCTCAATGAAATCCATGTCACCGATCATTGTATCTTTAAGGATTGAGCATCGAATACAGTATTCTTCTGAGTGCGCTCTCCTAATTTTAAATTGAAGGTGTTTTCAAACATGGTTTTGAGTTTTGTCAAAGCAGTCTTGCAATCAGTCTCAAAAATTATTTCTTTGGTAAGATTCTTTTCTAGTAAATCTATTTCCTGAGAGAATGTTCTTTTGAATGTAGCTACTCCACCAAATTCTTTTAATTCATCTGAGAGAAACATGAAGTGTGACTGAAGTGCTTTAAGACATTCCATGCAACCTCCTTTTAAGAGTCGTGCCTTCTCTTGAAGTCGTTGGATCTCTTGCTCTTTCGAAACCGAACACAAAGAAGCTATGTTTTTTGTTTCCATTTTATATGATGTATTGTGAAATGAATTATAGATCTTAAGTAGATGTATTGATTGTAAGTGTGGTTATTGATGTTTTTGATCTTGTATTATTGTGAATGATTAAGTGTTGTTTGATGTTTAGATGTTTAGGACAAATTGCATAGATTGACTAAGTCAAACTGCGTATGTTGACTAGTTAAACTTCTTTGAAATTATGGACAAACTACAATAGTTGACTAAGTCAAACTTCTTATGCTGACAAGTCAAACTTGAATCAAACCTCACAAGTTGTGACAAACCTCACTTTGGATCATAGTCAAATCGCACATTTAATTATGATCAAATCGCACATCTAGACTTGATTAAACCGCGCCTTTATTAAGCCAAATTGCACTTAGACTTTTAACCAAATCGCACCTTTTGATTATGGAAAATCGCTCATCTAAGGATCAAATCGCAGCTTTTGATTATGCCAAATCGCACATCTAACAAATTATCAAATCGCACCTTTTACTCGTCAAATCGCATATAAATATCAAACCGCAACTTTTTATTTTTGATCAAATAGCATGTTTATTAATGATCAAATCGCATGTCTTAAAAATATCAATTCGCATGTCTTAAAAAAACCAAATCGCATGTCTTAAAACATCAAATCGCATGTCCTTTTTCTTTTGTTTTAAACCGCAGCTTTTTTTAAGGAAAATAAGCCCCATGTTAAGATCGAAATAAGTTGTTTTTAACAAGAATAAGCTAGACAATAATGATCTAAACACCTTATAACAACCTAAACCTAAAAAAACTTTAAATCTACACGAAATGATTCAAAGAAGAAAAAAATGTGACGAGACCAAATATAAGCAAAAGTGACTCGAATAAGCTCTAAATAAGCTTTGTAACCATGAAAACAATCACAATCTACCCCTTGGCTCTCGATACCACGTGTTATGCAAATGATTTGACATTTAAAGATTTCTTGAGATACCATTACACATACATGACATACCATATAAACTTATAGATAGAGATGTTCTAGAAAGAGAAATAAAGAGAGAACATAGAGAGATGGATGATTACACTTTGTGAAATGGTAACCAACACCCTCCTAACATGCTAGGAGGGTGGTATTTATAGTCCATGCCTTAGTTTAGGCGTATGGGCTTTCCTTTGGGCCGGGCGTGGCTTGTGTAGGGTTTTTAGCCCAAAACATGTACAACATTAACTTAAATTCCAAGCCCGTTAAATCCGACTAGCCTATTACAATACAAGACTATTTATAACTAAGACGACCGATAACATTCTTGTTCGACTTATTTAAAAATAAGGCTAACAAACTCCATCACTATTTCTACATCAATCACCAATGTTCTATTATAATGTAAGGTTTAATACTGGTATATCTCGCATTCCACTTAATTCCAACACCTATTTTCAAGGATTCTCTTAATCCACGCAATTTCTCATATTAAAAACTGGTAACTTATTTTCAAGTTTATCTCAAGTATCATCTAAAAGGTACTAACAAATCAAACTCTATGCATTTCTTATGCAACTTTCTTTTTAAATTTTGGGAATTACCTACCCGATTTTCTTCTCAACTTAATGTACAAAGTTTATTTTAAACATCCGTCTTAAGGTTTCACATGCTACCTTAAAAGCCGCTATCAAATTCCAATCATACTAATCTCATTTCTCATTACTTCAACTTGTTTTAGTTTTTATTTTTCCATTTTTCTACCCGTACTCATGCCATGCCAGATACACATAAGCCTACTCATTTACAATTCGTTATTTACATAAAAAGGCGTTCCAATCTATATAAATAAAGAATTATAAATTCATGGTTCGGTGATTTACAATTTCATTATTTAAATGAAAAGGCGTCTCGATCCATTTAAATAAGGAGATTATAAATCATCATACTTAAGCAATCCTGACACAACACTCAAACCCGTCAACACTTCTATCTTTTCTTTCATTGATCCCGTGTCATATTTAAATATTGTCTTTTTCGCCTTAGATCCAATCTCAATGCCTTACCCCAACAGGAAAACTTGGTCTCTTCCCGTTGGGATTTGTGACGAAAACTAGCTCTCTCCCCGTAGGGACGATCGAAAATTAGCTGTCTCCCCGTAGGGACGACCACAACTTGGCTCTCTACCCGTAGGGATGATCACAACTTAGCTCTCTCCTCGTAGGGACGACCACAACCCATATCCTTAAGGTATTTCCAATCTCACGTTGGCTTTCACACATCCGACCCTTAAGGGTGGACCTTAACCATGACAAGGATGTAGGCAATACATGCCGGCGAAGGATACTTGAATCATGCCATTAAAAGCATACTAGCGTATCTCGAAATATTCAAGAAGTGGAGAATTGGACCCAAGCTAAATTATCTTAACCTTCTTTACTCACATATCATTTACGTACTTTTCTAATCAAGTACATCTCCATTACAAATTTTTACTGCCTTATGCAATTTCATCACATTTTCATTTTCTATATTTATTGCCTTACACAATTTCATCACATTTTCATTTTCCACATTTTATTGCCTTACGCAATTTCATCATATTTTCATTTTCTTGGACAAGATCTATATGACACTTTCCAATTTCATGTTTTACATATTTTATATGCATTCTCACAATGCATTTATCATTTTTTATATCAACCCCAAGTTGACTACTTATCAAATTTTATGTCGCAACATCAATTTAGTTCGCTCCACATTTCCGCATATAAACCTTAAATGGTTAATTTCTATGATACTCCCATTAATTCATTACACACATATAACATTCTTCATATAATCTACACGATTTAGTCTGTTTTACCATTCATGCTAGCGCATTTTATACTTAAAGGATTTTAGCGTTTATGCTGTTATCCAATACATTATCCGTATTTCACTTACCTGCGACTTTCTCGACATGTTTTTATATAAATGTCTCATTTTAATATTTCACATTTCAATTTCAAGGCGCAACACTTCTCAATATTTATATGTCCAAGGTCAACATTAGACATATATTACGATTATACCATACATTGGTCATACATCGCAATTGTCCCATTCACTTATCACAAGGTCTAACACTTTGTGTGCGAAAATTCTAATCTTACCTTATTTTCCTTCACTAGCCGTAATATAACAACGTATATCAGGTATAGATTTCATGATCCTCTATAATATTCACTGAGTTCAGTTTTTCATATAGAAGCATCCACCTTCTTGCCTGTATGTACTGTGTTTCTCACCTTTCCTGGTTCGTAGTCACACCGCATATCGGCAACAAACCATTAGTGTTGCAGCATCTACTTCCAATACATAATAACTCAAGCTTAAGCAACTTTTTCATAATTCAAGCATTCACACATTCACTTGCCACAAGTCACATATTTCATCATGACTTGTCTAAAATGCGATCCTATGCATTTTACTTAGCTTAAACACTTCATAAACTCATATCATCATACACATCAAGTGCTACTTAGACATATAAATAACTACCATAGACTTCACGTCATATAAGCATATATATTTGCACCTAACACTTCTCCAATAAGTGTTTTACATTCTTAGCCGCAATCAAAATCATTTAGTCTATGGCAAATAACATATATCACATTGCATAATCATTCGATCTCTAAGTATCATCATTCTAATTTGCCGCAATTACTAAACTACCTTATAACTAAGGCGTTTTCTTTCTGCACTACTTTATACTTACAGAAAATGCATCTATGAGTGGTCTAAGTTTTGGAAACCTATTATGGAAACCTACTTCACTTAGACCGAAGCTCTGATAGCAAGTTGAAACGCCCCTTTCCTGACTCTAAATTTGACCAAAAATTAAAACTTCGCGCAAACGCATGTCCCGGAAATGACCTTCTGTTACTCTTTAATGAACTGACCAATATCTATTAACTTTCACTCTTTGAAAGTATTTTTAGATGAAAGTAGACTTGAATACCTTTAAAACGGCGGGTGGCACGACTTCTAACTCCTTACGGTTCATTCTATGAGCTATTTACATGCATACAGAGGGAGAGGAGCAGATGTACAGCACACATATTTATCATTGCGTCGGACAGAGTGTGTATGGAGTAATTGTCATTATATTGAGGTCTCTCAGCTACTGTGTGGAGTGTTATAGTCTCAGAACTGTAGAGATACCGGTGGCGTGCGACGGGAGATAGCATGAGGAGTCTAGTTTTGTATGTAAGTGTCAGAGGGCGTACATTTGGGTGGACGGACTTATGTGAGTAGAGTGTATACACACGACTGTATTCAGTAGTGAGTTATACTGGTGGATAGCACACACAATATATTACTTGGACGTGTCGATTGGGGTATGGGGATTTGAGTGGAGAGTTAGGTCTGGATGTTTGGGGAGTGTCATGGTCTGAATTTTTACAATGGAAGTAGTATAAGATACTATTAGTAGGTATGGATGGGGGGAGAGTGAGACAGTTAGTACTCATGACGGACACGAGTTACATACAGGGATGGCTTGGTGATATGTACAGTGAGCTACAAACATGTCTCATTGAGAACGGGATCTTGATTGGTTTTTATGACTGAGGATGGATGATTAGATTAGCAGACATAGAGTAGGGTAGAGTGAGGGATACATTGATACTTTATGACTATTATGATTGGTTTGGGAATAGGACATGGCACATTACAATAGGAAGTCTCTATCTCTCATTGCGTGACCTAATTCCATTTTCTCTCTCTCTCTATATGAGCAGGGAGTGGGGGGGGGGAGGAAGTGGGGGTGGACATTGTATGAGGATTAAAGTAGTTGTTTATCGACTTTAAGAGTAACACAACTAGAGAATTTTCAGCATGATCGCATCCTCATCCAAACACAGAGTGGGGGATTTTAGAGGAGGGGGAAATTAATAGACAACAAATCAGGAAACACTACATTTAATATATCAAGGAGTATAGAATTTGAAGGTGGTTTAAGGGTATTATGGTTTGAGTGATGTGTAAAGAGTGTTGGATGGTGTTTGGGTGTGGAATCTAGTCTGTAACATGATAGATTTGTGTTGTTTATTGGATGTTTTGATAGAGTAGAATTTTATTATAATGTAAGATTAGGTTGATTAGGGGGATGTTGATTGATGGAACATCATCACACATACTCAATAGGAGACATATTAAAAGCGCAAACCTAGTGTGTAGTGATCCATTGATACAGTAATATATAAATAATGATTGTTCTCAAAACACAGTAGGGGAGTTTTTTT
Organism: Tanacetum coccineum; assembly: GCA_026074375.1. Lineage (NCBI taxonomy): Eukaryota > Viridiplantae > Streptophyta > Magnoliopsida > Asterales > Asteraceae > Tanacetum > Tanacetum coccineum. The sequence goes on from BQNB010193145.1 coordinate 9,093, forward strand.
AGGTAGTCACACAGTGGATGGTTAGGTGAGTGTATTGTATAGGATGTTTTAGATGTGATGATGTTATATGATATGGAGTATGTGTATGTTTTTGTTAGTAAATGTGTAATAATAGGATTTTGTTGATGTGTGTAGGGATAATTTATATGATGGTTGAGAATTGTTGTGGGGGGGTATGGAGTGGTAGATTGATTTTGAATGGGTGGTATTGGGGATTTTGTTATGTGTGTTATTGGATGTTTTTTTTTTGAGTGAGTTAGAGTTGGTGATTTATTGTATTGTTGGAAGTTTTGTAGTTTAGTTTTAGTTTAGTACGTTTTTAGTTGTGGAGGGTGAGTGTAAGGATAGTAGGTTTTAGTTATGTGATGTTTTTGATGATTAGTGGGGAGTTGTGGATGGTATAATTGTTTGGTTATAATTATATATAGTGTGTTGTAAGTATGTAGTTTGATTGGGGTTTTGAAAATTTTTAATGTAATATTTTATGAGTATTGGTAATATTAGGGTTTTTATGGAGATTGATTATAGATATGGAAATGTTTGGTAAGTAAGGTTATATTTTTTGTAGGTAATTTTTAGTTGTTAGTTATATAATTGTATGTATTTGATGTTGTTTGTGTAGAGTTTTTAAGGTTTATAAGAGGGGGATAGTAATATTTATAATTTTAGGGGATGTAGTATTTTGAGATATTTTTATTTTTATAGTATATTTAATAAGAAAATAAATTTTTTTGATGATAATGTTGTAAAGAAGGATGAGGTTATAAGGCAGATGTTTAATATATATAAAAATAAAAAATAAAAAGAAATTATGATGAATTTAGCATAAAAAGGAATAGAAATTAAGAATCGGGTAGGATAAATAAATTTTAAGGAATGATATATTGTTAATAAGTATTGAATTTGTAGAATTGATTTTTTTTCTTATATTTTATTTTTATAAAACAAAAAAAAAATTTTTGTTTATTTTTTAAAAAATTATTTTTTAAAATGTAAAATAAAATCGAATTACAAGGATAATAACAACTTTACTAACACTTCATAAGAAATTAACATAATTAAATTGAAAATCATAATTTTAACACTATTTTTTAATTAAAACTTTATAACATTCATAGTCTCAACAACCCACGGAAATGTTCTTTCCAAATTGACAGGTGATTAGCCAAACACCACTTTTGACCCACTTTAACCATACAATATGAGCATAGCTCATTACTACATAAAATTCCGAACTTGGACACCATCATACCACATTTATAAATCATTTAAAACACTTGGAGGTTCAACATAGACTCAAGCTCGGCATCTTATACAATATCTTACGCATAACGCAATACTTTCAAAATCCACGCTTCCAAGCCAAATGCCTTATCAAGTCTTTACCTTCATATCATAATAACCTACAAAACGGTTCAACAACTAAACCGTAAGTAAAACGCTTAGTAAGTAATAGACATAACAATATATCATACATCATTTATACACATTTGCATCATATACAACACTTACAAGCCAAAAGGCTAAGATGATACTTTTAGTTGCCTCATTCCATGCCAATATAAGCTTCATACTTTAACATAAACATCACAACTAGGCAATCCACATTCTAGCTAGTTTAGCCATTGATATGTGCTTAAACACATATCTTTTATTTCTTATTATTAAGCTAAAAAGAATACATGAAAAATGATTGTATATGTATGTTTTGTCAATTGTGTCTTGCAGGTAACGGATACATCACTAATGGACAAAAATAAAGCAAAACGGACAAAACCAAGTATAGAAATGGAAAAAGCATGAGAAACCGAAGCCGAAGGGGTATACATCTTTAAATGAGCCAACCTGTACCCATTTAATGAGCCAGTCAGCCCATTAAGATATATACTATAAAACCAAAAGCCTAAACCCATTAATTATAAGCCTTTATCCCATAGTCCAAATCCATTTACCATTTAAACCAAATCCTGGCCCATTTAATATACAAAAGCCCATACCTGGCCAAAGCCCAAAGAAATATAACACACAGGGTCAAAACAAAGGTCAAAACGATTTACTGTTTATCATCTTCCCCCTTTCCCTCCATTTTCACCTCAATAACGCAGGGTAAAACCAACCCCCATCCATTCCACAACACACGTATCCTTCTAGAACACCTCTGACATCTCTGATACTCACTAAAGCCACGTTGGTGATCCTATGCATTCCTATTGGTCAGAATTGAGTGGAGAGTGATCCAAGGGTTGATTGATGATTAGATTCTAACCAAGGGCCAGGATTGAAGATGGGGAAGCGTCTCAAAGGGCTAGAAGCTTCATCATCTCACTATAAATAGTGAGGCAAATCACACAGAAAGATCATCTAGCTTAGGAGTAGGAGTAGATTAGGGTAGCTTATTGTTCTTATTTTAAATGTAATTTCCTCTTTTCATTAATGCAAATTCATTTTACCTTTCAAATTTGTCTTAA
>BQNB010193147.1:0-11560 GCA_026074375.1 Tanacetum coccineum
ATCTAGCTTATTTTGAAGTTGTAAGCTTAAGTTCTTTACAAAAGTTGTTTAATTTCACTTAAGCTTTAACTGTTTTTAAAATAAAAATAAAAAAAATATTTTTACAAAATGGTAGGCTACAAGACTCGAACCTGTGACCTCTCCCACACAACACACACATCTTAACCATTGCGCCCTTGGGTCTTTTCTGTCATACTCTTGCTTTATTTATCTCTTATACGTGTTTAGTTTTTGCTTATTTTAGCTTAATGAATTTTCACAGCTTTTAGGCTTTAGCTTTTTGAATCGTTTTTCTTTCTAAACCTCAAGATTTGCATCTAGTATTTTTAATCTTATTTAGTTTTAAAAATAGTTTTAAGTAGTTTAAAAATTCAAAAAAAATAATTTCTGTTTTAAAAAAATTAGTTTAATACATTTTAGTTTAAGAAAAGTGCATTTTGAGTTTTTAGAGTTTTATTTTATCATTTTTAGTTAAGTAGTTAGTAAGTTTTAGTTATTAATTAGTTTTTTTTTATTTTAAATGTCGTTAGAATTTTAAATTGCCTTAATTTCTATATTAGCGTGCCTTTATATGCGTTTCCTTTGTGTTATTAGATTTAGAAACCAAAAACCAAAATTTTGATTATTCAATCACGCGATCACGAACCTAAACAAGATTTTCAATATTCATGCTTCGTTGGGAAAACGACTCGGGAACGATTTGAACTTTATCCTTTCCTAAGGTTAGTTTTCTCATCAAATATTTTTCGGAAATATATTTTATTTGTGATTAGCTTATCACTCTTTTACAAGAGTAGTTTGCCTAATTGCTTGTATATATATATATATATATATATTATACTATAAAATGTAGTAATCACAGCGGTTTGGTGAAATATTTGGTGGCGGTTTGTTAATTTTCACAGTACCAAAATTCATTTTCAGTTAGCCCATTTTCGGTGATTCAATTTCAGTACTAGACCATTTTCGGTGAACTTACTTTTGGACAATACGGACTTTGGACTTTAAACGACAACTAATTAACCTTCATAAACCAAGAACCACAATCACAATCAAGGACTTAAAAGACAATTAATTCAACTCAAACAAACCTTAATCTCAATCAATTTACATTCACGGTTTTCTATTGATTTTGTTAAATCCCGCGAAAGACTCAATTCTTTTCTCGGTTTTAATCATAGACTTGTAAAATCCCGTGGACGTTAATTGTATTCATCTTACCACAACTTCAATCACAACACATCTACTTAAGATCCTACAAATCATTTTCACTTTATAATTTTTGGTAAAATGGAACCGAAAGATACTTTATCTTCGTGTTCGTATTCAGATGAACAAGACATGCAACAAATGCTAAAACAAGCAAAGATCTTGAAAGGTAGTTGCCTAAACGGTCTTAGTGCACTTAAATCAAATTTCACACGGAAACTTGAACAAGGCATCACTAAAAGTGATTTTAACGTGCATTTAGTCATATTTTTGGTGAAGATGTTGATACATTCACAAGAACGTTATCTTAGAACATGGATACACTGGAACAACAACTTACCAAAGAAACTATTCTTGAGTCCAACTACCAGAATGCCTTTAGAGTGCTCAAGACACAATTTGAGAAAATTTTCACCTCCGTGCTAATAAAGCCTTCAAGTTTAGATGGTGCTTGTGCAAGAAAGGACTTTCACGCATATACTGGCATGGAACCTCAACTCTTCAAAGAAAAAATACTTAAAAACTTTGATTTCATTGAAGATTATATGCTCAAAATAATCATTCATGCACAAACGATTCAAAAAAGGTTGGATGACAAAAAGTTGCAGATTCAAGAGTGCACAGTTCAAGAAGGTAAAGTATCAGATGCTATTTCAGAAGACAAAGCACAAGAATGTTGCATGGTATCTTTTCGACTACTTCATTCACACCTCAAGCTTCTTTCAAACAACGACTTAAAAGGAACTCGAACCGAGTATGGATTCAAACACGCATTTGCGACACTCTTTGGTCAAGATCTAGAGACTTTCACAGGCATAATGTTCCTAAACATGGATCAACTAGAAAAGCAACTTGACAAAGAAGAATTTCAAGAGATTGGATCCATAACTGCTTTTAAAGTACTCGATACACAGTTTCAGATGTTCATCAAGTCACGAATTTATTTGGATGATGAATATGTTGTAACGACAAGCAACTACTTTCTACAATACACTCAACTCGAGATTCCAGAATTCCGTGATACACTGATCCAACATATGGAATTTGTTAAGAAGTTAATTAATGAAAGAGCACAACATAAACGAGAGTATGACAGCTGGGTAAATGAAAGACAGATACAGAAAACAGAAGAAAAGGTTGATACGAGTAAAGCATTGGATGCTAGTTTGGTTGACACAGAAAGCAGTGGGACAGAATCAAAAGAGCAAGATACAAGCAGTGATGCACATGCTGAAGATGCAGATATCAGACCCATATATGATGAAGAGCCAATGGCTGAGGTACAAATGACTGCTGAAATTAATGTCTTTGCTATAGGACAACAACATACTAAGCAACCTGAATTCAATAATGAAGGAGAGGTTGACCAGAATGCTGAACAATGTCATGACACATATCCTTTGCCTGCTAAATTAACTGATAACCAGACAACTGAACTCTCAAATAAATCCCCCAAATCTGAAAATATTTGTCTCAAAAAGACCGTTACCCAATTTCAAAAAGATTTTTTAAGAATGGAAGCACATTGTGTTAATCTTGAACTTAAATATCAAAATCAAGCTTTAAAAGAAGGGCAACATTTTCAATTTTCAAAAGTAAAAAGTAATGAAGCCAAGGTTAAACATGACATAGATGTAATTGAAACAATAAACATCGAATTGGAACATAAAATGGCTAAATTACTTAAGGAAAATGAGACTTTGAAAAGGCATTACAAAGAACTGTCTGATTCTATCAAGACAACGAGAACTAAGACTATAGAACATACAACTTCTTTGATTGCTCAAAATGCTTGCAGCATTAAAAAATGAGTTAAGAAAATTAACAGGAAATAGTGTGAATACTAAGTTTGCAAAATCATCAATCTTAGGGAAACCGGTTTTACAACCACATAGAAACCAATCAGTTGTTAGACAACTGACTGCGTTTAAGTCTGAGCGACCTAGAATTTCAAAACCACGATTTGCCTCTCAAGTTGATGTGAATAACGATTTGTCAACACCAATCACTATACATTATTTGCCTAAGGAAAGAGAATTTGATGTTGTAAAACCTCATCATGTGATTGTATCTGGAAAATCTAGGAATAGCTCAAAGAACATGCTAAGATTTAGTTCAAATGACATGGTTCATAATCACTATCTAGATGAAGCTAGAAAAAAGACACAAGAAAAAGGTAAGAATCCAGAACCTAGTGTGATGCCTTCTTCTAAATCACAAAGCACAGCTAATGATAGAAAACCAAAACCTAGGATCAATAACCAAAACTCTAGGAATTGGCCTGCATCTAAGAGTAGTTGCGTAACGACAAAGACTGTGCCCATAGCAGAACACTCTAGGAATTCTAGAAAATTTTCTGATACCAAACATTTTGTTTGCTCAACATGTCAAAAATGTGTCTTTAATGCAAATCATGATTCTTGTGTAACAAAATTCCTGAATGAAGTCAACTCACGTGCTAAGGTTCCATCCAATAAGACAACGAACAGAAACAAACCCATAGAGCAAAAAAGTGTTGCAAAGAAACCAGAAAGACAGATCCCAAATGGACATAGGTTTTCAATAAAAAAGACTTCCGTTGTGCATGAGAAAACAATGACTCACAGATCTTGTCTTAGGTGGAAACCGACGGGTAAAATTTTCAAAACTGTTGGTCTTAGGTAGATTCCTACAGGAAAGATATTCGAATCTAGCACAACCAAGGTTGACAGTGAACCCCCACATGGTTCCAATACAGACATCACTAATCTTTAAGAATGCATACAAACTCTTGATTCAAGTGCAGGTACATCCATAAATGTTCAGGAGGAACAAAATCTTGATTTGAGTGCAGGTACTCCTTTCAATCTAAAGAAAGAAAGAATCAAGACGTGGATAAAAGACAATGTGATATCTGAGAGACCAAGGTTACATGGTACAACTTTGATACAAGAGATATCTGCTCTCTCAGATTGCAACTCGGACCCGAACGACAAAGGAGAGTGTACGCATCAGTGCGCTTATCCTTAGCGTTAGAAGAGAAGTCTTCTAACATGATGTTTTTCAAAATGTTGAACATAATTTTTCAAGAATTTCTCAATGACAATTCAAAATCTTTCAAAATTGTATGTTCAACACTCTTTCCCTTATAAAGTTTTATAAGACAATTCTTTTACATTTGGTGTCATTTTCAAAATGAGTCAATGTTTGAGGAGGAGTTTTTAAAAAACAATGTTTTAATGTTGTTGGATACATCATCACATGACAATTCTTATGTATTCAACACATTATAAAAAGTCTTAATAACAACTCTATAATAATAATGATAATTAAATAGAATGTTCGTTATAAGACGATCCAGTGTCTCAGCATAATTTTACAAGAATTCTTTAATGACAATTCACAATCTTTCAAAATTGTGTGCTCGACACTAGCTCAACCTCAATTTTATATTCATTTTATAACTTGGTATCATTTTTTTTGGTGTCAAACATATGTAAAATTGAGGGGAAGCAATACATGTTCCATATAATTCATGGTGAGTGGTGTTGGGATTGGGAGATGAAAATTAGAGGTAGAGCATGTAAGGAGCTTGAGGATTTAGTTGGTGTTTTGCAAAAGGTTGTCGTTGCTAACTATTGCAGAGATAGATGGAAGCGGACGCTATTCGTGTGGAGAGCTTTAAATGGAAGACTTCCGGTTGGAGAGGAATTGGCTTAGATTCGATGCTGTGGCCAAGTGGCAACAATATGGTGGATTCATGTGCTCATTGCTTGGTCACGTGTGATCTTTGTAAGGAGTGTGTGGGATAAGGTCTTTAGTTAGTGGAAATGGGGATGGGGAGGGGGGTGTTAACGCTTTCTCCATTGATGAATTTTTATCATCATATGGAAACTTTAGTGTCCTTAATAATATTTCTCATGTTTGGCAAGCAGCCATTTGGATATCCGGTTACTACATTTGGAAAGAAAGAAATGCTCGAGTGTTCGCTAGAAAAGTTTCAAGTACTAATAAACTTGTTCAATACATTCAACTAAAGAGCTACGAGTGGATAGTACGATGATCAAAGAAATACAAAGTGATAGATTGGAAACAATAGTTATTTGATCCAAAAAATATTGGGCTACATTAGTTTTTGTTTTATATGGTTCGTGTGTTCAGTAGGTGGACCAGGTCAATGAAATAAAATTATGCAGTGTGCAGGTCTAATGTTTTTTGTGCTGTATGTCAGTTTAACAAAGGGTGGTCTGCAAGTATTTTGTATGTATGTGAAGTCTGCAAGTGAGGTTTTAAGCTTTCATGATAGGGTTGTGTTATTAAGATCCCATGACTCACATGTTTTGTACCTTCCTACAACTTGTACCCCCATTGGCCTTCCTGTTAATAGTACAATACAATTTTTTATCAGTTTATGTTCCGTACTTTTTGTCAATTTAATAGTTTTGACTTGTCAAACTTTATATTTTTTGTTCCGCACCTTCCGTTTCATAGTTTTATAATAAAAACAAAACTATAAAAGTAAAAAAAATATAAAAAAAATCATTAAAAAACTAAAGGGTACAAATGTGTTTTAAAAGGTATTAATAACGTACCTGATGATATTAGTGTTTGTCTATTCTTGGCTGGTGTGAGTTTTGTGGTCTAGGTTCATGGAGGATTTATTGTTCTTGTGTCGGTCTGGTTACAATGTAGCATAAGGTGTATTGATTCAATTACTGAATGTTCACAAGTGGTATAAGCAATGTTTTGAAGCCCGGTTCGATTCGTTCGGTTTAACCGGTTGAACCGGTTCTGGTCGAACAAACGGGTTAAATTAAATCGGGTTTCATATTTTCGAAACCCGGTTAGACCCACCGGGTTTGGAGTGATCCACGTCAACCCGGTTCTCGAGACCCGGACGGGTTTTGGTTTTCTTGTGTTTTTTTACAAATAAAGCATGTTAATTGTATATATTTGAGACGTAATTTTATTTTTACATGTTATATTTGGTAATAAGTAGTTTTTATGCTCAATATATGGAAGTAGGGGTGTCAATCGGATCGGGTTGACCCGACCCGAACCCGAATCCGAACCCGATAAGGCTTATCGGGTCGGGTCTAATCGGTTCAAATATTCTTGTCGGGTTATTTTGACCCGAACCCGATAACCCGATAGTGTTATCGGGTCGGGTTCAGGTTAACTAAAAAATGCTATCGGGTTATCGGGTCAACCCGATAAGACCCGAATTTTTTTTTTAGCCCAACTCTCCTAGCCCAATGTTTGTTATCTGTGTGTTCGAAATGCTAATTCATGTACAATTTCTAGCTAAGCTTTTTTAAGCTCAACTGTCCTAGCCCAATATTTGTTATCTGTTTGTTATTGGTGTGCATTGCATATACTGTTTAATTATATTTACATGATGTAAGCATAGTGACTTTCGAGTATCAATTATATTTAAAGTTTGAGTGCCATGACATTACTATTATTTAAAGTTTGAGATTAAGCATTACTATAATAAAAGTTATACTTAAAAATTTAAAAATTCGTTTTAAACCTCATGCTATCAATGTTTAGTTGTTTCTCAAGTCTTTAACTTTTATTATATTTTTTTAACAGGTCTTTTATTATTTGAAAAAAAAAAAATTTGTCGGGTGAACCTGATAACCCGAAGCACCCGACCCGATAAGACCCGAACCCGATAACCCGATTACTTATCGGGTCGGGTTTCGGGTGAGCTTTTAAAAATCGAAACCCGACATGACCCGACCCGATATGACCCGATAACCCGACCCGATAACACCCCTATATGGAAGACCGGTTGATTCGGTGGTCGAATCGGTTAAACCGGTAACCCGATGACTCGATCGGGTCGATTAGTGACCCGATTTTCAAAACATTGGGTATAAGTCATTGAGTTTAGTTTTGTCGTTTATGTATAAGGTACGAATATGTATTTGTTTGTTGTTCGTTTTTTTCCTTTTTTTTTTTTTTGCTTGTTTGGGTTATTTTCTCTATCAATTACTATGTTTAATTGAGGAGGGATATATTATTTTTATTTCTCTCTTTGAAGTGATTGTAAAAGTTGTTGCCTTTCTATTTAAAAAAAAAAACTACTCATGGCTTCAAAAGAGACTAAAGGCTCGCTTCTACTTATATATGCATGGCATGGGTTTGTATGTCAGGAAGTTAGGCAAAACTTCATGGACTTAGCTACTCATTTCCCGTTTTCTTGTCTACAACGTACTCCTTGGTTAGAAATAGTGTAGTTTCTTGCTTTACATAAAATTAAAATTGATTAAATGCATAAATTCTAAACTACAAATTTTACTCGAGTTTATTCTTATTAGCTCTCCAATACCGAGTCAAACCATATGTTATCCAATAGTCGTTTCAGAGTAAATTGATTGGTCAAAATATGTGCTTGACTTAGATTTCTAGAAAGACTAATGATTTTTCTTTGTGGAAAAAGTAATACCAACATTAACTACATGCATTTATCGTGTTGACACGTAAAGCATAATTGTGTTCTATAAGTATTCAAAATGATGAAAATGATTACAATAACTTCATGACAAGAAAATATGGTTTCATCATAAATATGAAAATGTAATTTCACTAGAATCTTAGAAAGCTTGACTTTTGAAATGTATAATGTGGGGCGAGCAAGAGAAAATTCTTATTGACATAAATCGTTATTTCATGGTTTTATTGAAATAAATAAAACCAACAAGAAAAGTCTTTAACACGCTTACATAAATATATACATCTCGATGTTCAATGTGAAGTGATCAAATATTTTGAAAAGGGCAAAGGCCATAAAAAAAACTAATGTACTTTTTGAAATATACTTGTATTTCTAGTATACTTTAAAAAGGCTTAGTAACATTTGTATACATTTAAATTTTTAACAAAATGAATAACTTTTCAAGTGAGTTGACTAAAATGCCCTTTTGTTCTTCAATCTTCATCTCTCTTATTTATACCTTGATTCCGGCGATATATTCCGGCTACCGACTATTAAATAAAATGTTGTTTTCATCTTTTGTCATTCATTCACCCCCAACTCTCCTTTTATCAGTTTATAGCAAAAAGAAAACAATACCAAAATCAAACACTCAAATATCTATCATCTTCATGAAATTAACAAAAGTTATGCCCAAATAACCAATATGAGACAAAACTAATACCATCTGTCATATGATATTAATATTTTGAACAAAACCCAACTCTAAAAAAATCCACTTGAGACTTTAGATAATATCATAACTTATTGTAATCCAAAATCGATTTCGAAGCTTAAATCAATCGATCAATGGTAGTGCAGTCGTGTGTTGGTCTGAATACCTCAATGCCGGAGATGGTGGTGCAGCGGTGGTGGTGATGGTCGGAACGAATCAGGTTTGAAGTTTGGTGTTGCATTAATGAGAAAAATGATAAAAGGTTGAGTAGATTTTCTCGGTGTGTTTCTATAATGGGAAAGTTATGAGTTATGGGATTTGAAGATGGTGGTGCAGCTTGTGTGTATCGGGACTTTTTGGAGCGATGGGTTTTTGATATGTGATTTTTAGTTAGAAACAAGTTGGCATATTGCCCGCGCGTTGCGGCGGAAGCCAATTCAGTCTCGAATCAATTGTCAATTAAAATATACCCGACACTGTTAATGAGATGTATGAAAAGTCTTAGATCTAAAATTAGGGGAACACTTGTTGTCATGAAAAGTATAAGCCAAAACTAAGAAAACTGAAAGAACGTGTTACCTGTTGTTGCCGCTTCACAGTTGATGTGGTGTTTATATAATTTGATATACGGAATCACTTCCAAAGCTGTTCGACTCTGATCACGCAACAAAACATGCTACCTGCAAGAAATCAACAAATCATTAGTAACATAAAACCCAAAAATAGAACTTGTATCTCTCTCTGATTACCACCAACGCAACTGGTTTTCTACTTAACTGCAGATCGCATAAAACTTGAACACATTCTCTCAAGTTAGACGGCTTATATCCACATAGTTGCTCCAGAGCTGTAAGCAATATGAAAATTGTTTGAAATCAAACCATCATCCGAAATAAATGGTAATAATTTAGTCATTTAGATAGTGTAATCTCACCCATGGATGGGATCTCTTGTCGACAACCTGTAACCATCTTACAACTGCGCGTACATTTTTTAATATTTCGTTTTCAGACCAACAAAAAGCGGATGCTCGTGAGAAAAAAGACGTACACAAAGGATGACGGGAAATCAAAGAGAGCATGGCGAAAACCAATTTGCACCAAATCGTTTATCACGGCGTTCTCTTCAATTTCGCGCCCTGCTTTGATACGACATATTGTATCAACAACCTCCGCCTTTTGTCGATCTAAATACGACATCTTAAAAAACATATAAAACTCGGATTTGACAATATATACAATGAATATGTAAAAACAAATCTTTAGAAAATACGAATAGCATAATTATAATCAAAATTCATATCCTAGTTTCTTAAAAATAAGTAATTGATTCATTTTTTGCTCAGGTTCACAAATACGATAGTAGTACCCACTACCCAGAACCCGCTATGGATGCATTCACATGGTCTTGCCCAGCCAGAATACGGGACTGGGCTACCTACAGACCGCAAACACTAAAGCATCATCATCGCCTGAATTACACAAACAACATGTGCTGGAAGACAGTAACAATGTAAGCTCTGTATAAATCTCATGCTCTTACCGTTTCTTTCTGGATTAATGTAAGAACTGAACAAAAAGAAAAGACCGCGTAATGGACCAAAGGTAACAGGCTCAAAAGAGGCCAACACCAAAACGACAAAGAATGTTGCCGTTTTTTTAACACTATTTTGTATAGTCTGTAATATAATGTCGGGCCAAGAACAAAGCGAATGTCGAACCGGAAAGACCACCATGGCTGCGTTAGTGTAAACGCCCCGCCAAGATATGGCCTTTCTCACACTATGAAAAGCACACAGTGGCTGTAACGACAATGCCAAAACTATTAGCCTTAAACGCAACTAAGTCTCAAGCACATGAACAAATGAAAAAACGTATACACTCGCAATGGCTGCAACCTGAATAGGTTACCCTGCCAATATACGCGCAATCTCAATTTAGCGCATTTATAGGAGCCCAGCATTAGATGGCCCCGTAAGTTTACTCATATTGGTAACTGAAATCACGTATTGGTATGTAGAGTTATAGACATACATCTTGAATTCATGATAGTACGTATGGTACGAATACTATCATCCATATCACAATTTTTTTACGAACTTTAGCTAACAGATTATTTAGCATATCTAACCAATTTGGTATACATCATATTGATGTTTACAGTGTGACCTTATGAAGCCAAAAGCCCAAGAAGCATATTCCCTAAAACCACAAATCTGACCTGGAGACCTAAAAGACACCTTTTTAATTTCCCATAAACATGTTCTTAACTACACTAAAGTAATCACTCAGATTCATTTGATCCCTAAACTAAAACCATGATGTTGAATCTAGTCACTTCATCATCATCAATCACTTTGCCCAAAACCCATCACAGATACCCTTCAAATGATGCGTCAAGAACCATATTCATAAATCTTGGACCAAACCCCACTTCAAGAATCAATCAAGTCTGCAACTTTATGAATCTTGAAGAAAAACTTATTTCAAAAAGTGCGAAAATTTGCACTTTGGATGAGAACCTAGTTTAAGCAATTCAAATCACCAAACAATCAGCGTATATAATTTTTTTATAATATATGTGTTTTTGATATAGATATTAAAGATTAGCATACCAAATTCATGAGCCGATGATGATAATCAAAAGATGGAGACTGGTGGAATTTTGAGGAAAGGGTGGAAGGGGTGTAGATGATTCAAGAAAACATATTATGTTTACAGATCCTTTTAAAATCAACGATGAAGACCGAGTAATGGACTAAAGGTAACAGGCTCAAAAGAGCCCAACATCAAAACGACAAACCATGTTGCCGTTTTTGTTTTGACAATTAGTATAGTATACAATTTCCTCCATGTAGAGGATAAATATCAAAAATTGTTTATAAAGGAAGTGTTCGACCATTTGTGTCTAGGGAGCCACAATGCTGTTAAATGATCCCAATCAAGGCTGTCAAGATCGCGATCCCACCTAAGATCGTTTTTGTCTTTGCAAGATCGATATCGTAAGATCGGATCGAGATCGTAAGATCCTACCAATTTATCATTAACTGTAAGCAACGGATAAACGAGTCAAACTATTTTTATTTCTACTCATCATCAAATATAAATTTATATAATATCCTCTTGAAAATGTCAAAGTTCAAATTTAAAATACCAAAGTAAAAGTAAAACACAAAAAAGTCAAGTTTCAATCATCACTTTCACGATTTAGCGGAA
>BQNB010193148.1:0-11560 GCA_026074375.1 Tanacetum coccineum
TGGTGCTATGAAATAGACGTTATTTGATGTCATCAGACCCTAAGAAACATTATGGATTTAAACCAGGTTTATTAGGACAAGGTGGATCCCTAGGTTTTGATCTTTTGAATTGGGAGGTGATAGAGAATAATTTCTTAAGAGGATTTCGTTTACCCATGAAACCAAAAGAGTTAGAAAAGGGTAGGATTAAAGAAACACACCATTTTGAGCATATAATTCAACAACCACTTTTTCAACATATGGCTCCTTCTCATCACAATGGCATGTATCGTTACTATCACCCGCACTTGACCTTAAGTGTAGGGGAACGGTCTCCTTTGTCTGTCAAATAAGCGTAGAGTCAGGATCGTGACTCGAACAAAAACAAGCACTTTTTGGGAGGCAACCCAATCTTCTATTTTCCCGCATCTTAGGAGTGTCATGTGTGTTTTAATTCTTTATCATTTGTTTTTATATGTTTGAATAATTTGATCATGCTTTGTTTTGTCTTTAACCTCGTCTTAATTGCAATCAAAGGTATTTCATGAAATTGTTAAAGGAAAAATCCGGTTTCTAAGAACCATTTCAAACATATTAAATAAATTGTTTAGATTAATTCGTGTCTTGTGTCATGTGATTGTGATAATTAATCTTAGGTTTTATGCAGTACTTTTGCAGGAAATAACTCATAGAACTGCATGCAGAAAATTTTTCCAGGAAAACAAATGTGAAATTTTCACAGTGTCTAGAGATAGCGTTAGGATTTTTCCTAACGGCGTCACGTCTCCAGACTTGTGAAAATCCAAATTCTTTATTATTTTTGAAAAATTAATTTTGTATAATTTCCAAAATTTGTAATTTTCTTAAAACCTGCAGAAAGCCTTGATTATATTAACGTATTCATCCTATCTTTACTGCTTTTATAGAGTCAACCCTAACAAATTTGTTGTATATATCATTATCCCACCGATTTTACGCCAGGTGTAGTTGTCTTTGTCTTTGATTTACAGGTTATATTTGATGAGAAGAAGCTTTGGAGTTCTTAGGAATTTCAGTGGACGACCCTTGGATGACAATTTAGCCAGTTATCATATGTTTCTTCTCCATTATTTAGCAAACCATAGGAGTACTAGTTTATTTTACTCTTTTCCTTTTCCCTTTATTCGTTTTATAGGTACTTTTAAGAACATTGGGGACAATGTTCATCTTAAGTGTAGGAGGAAATAAGCCTTAGAAACTATTTCTTCAATTGTCATTTACGTGTTCCTTAAAATGATGTGTAATATATAGAAATATAGCATAGACAGTAATTTTGACCAAAATTTAAAAAAATTTATGACACATACCGACGAACACCAAGTATTAGTAGCGTCTCATGGATAGGAATTATATGACTAGCACAAAAACACTCTAAATATTCCACCCCAAAAATGTGAGGTTCGCCCCTAGTTCTTTAGGAATTTAGGTATCCATCTTTGATACCTAAGATAGTTTTACCTTTAGCTTTCTCGAGTTAAGATCTGAGCAATTGCATGTGTCACGTTCATGGATGTGTTCATGCATATGTGATTTTGTCTCTTTTTCTGGAGCATTGGTATCGGTTAAAATTATATGAGAGTGTACCGGCAGTATATTAAATTCTAGAACTTGTTTTTGTGATGCATTCCGAGACCGTATAGTGAGTATTAGGATTTGCTAAATGATAAGAGGCACTAGGATTAACCCATGTTTTAAACCCGTAGTTGTTACTATGGTCACCTCGATCACATAACTATCTCACACCCTTGCCATGCACTTATTTTTAGTGAAGGATTCCTCTAGTACATCCCTCCGAGCCTATCCTTTTCACAGTTCTTATAATTTTCTAGGGGATTCCAGATTATTAATTAAGAGCATTGTTACCGTTAACCAATTGTTACACCCAAATCGCCTTAGCCTTCCTTGTATGTACTCGTTTTTAGTACATTTGTAACATCCGGCAATTTTTAAAATTTTAAATGACGATTTTACCCTTTAACTTTTTGGGTCTGACTTGACTTTTTGACTTTTGGTCTTTTATTGTCACATAAAAGCAATTACCGCGTAACTGGTAAAATTTTTGGAACGTATTTTAATAATAAATCATATTTATTATTACATACATCGAGTGCAAATTTATTTTTAACTTATTTGACTTGAAAACGAAAAGATATATGTTATTTTTAAGCTGACTTATCAAAAACGAACCGCTAGATCATGTTTTCACGACTCGGACTCTAAATCAATTTGATGTAAAATGACATTCCGGACAACTATTTTAGACACGACCCGTCAAGGAAACAAAATATAAATTTATAAAATATTATTTTATATTTTATAATTGTCAGCTAGAAGATAACATAATAATTGTTGTAAAAGCTTTATAAACATCGTTTAACTTAATTGGTAATCTTAAAACGTACGATTACGTTTATACAAGAACTTTTTATTTAATTAAGTGGTGATTTCAGAAAACGAGTTAAACTAATTGGTTTAATTATTTTACTCACACTTATTATATAATACTTGCAAAGCATTATATACTTCACGAAAATCTTTGGATTGTTTGACTTTATTATATAATTCACGGTACGAGTTATATAATGGTTTATTTTTCATATGTAATATATACAAAATATATTACATACTTTGAGTTTATCTTTCGATTCATTTTATTTAACCAACCACCAAACTATTACCACTTGGAAATCTAAATCTTTTATCAACGTGTCGCGTTGATGTGACTATCCATCGGGAAACCCAAATTCATTATCCTAGGCTAGTGGGACTTAGCCGTTAAGATTAGTTGCAACTTCTTGATCGAGCCGCTTCGTCTTCCGTTCGTGTTGTGCATATTAGATGCCTATCTGTCAATCGTTCTACATCATCAAGGTGAGTTTATAGCCCCACGTTTTACATGTTTTACATATATTTTTGGGGTGAGAACATGCTTGTTTACAAATGCATTTACATGATTGTTTACAAATTGGTTTACATACTCATTTACATAGCTCGCTATGGGATACATTACTTGACTTCATTTTTTAGTCACGAATGCATATTTTACTTTTGAAAAAGGATTACGGATTAGCTTAAGCGGATTGAACTGATGACAAAAACGGTACTATAACACCCCCATTTTCGGGACAGCGCAGCGGAACATATATGGGTGTTACTTCCTAGCACAATCACACATAGTTCCTAAAACTACTTTGATGTAGTAGTGCAAAAAACCATATGCACTTGGATTTTCAGAAACAGACAATCTTCTCTCAAAAAGCGCCTACAAAGATCTTTGCTTCTCAGTGATATAAAACTTTCATCTTACTACTTGGATACGGAGTTGAGAAAAAGATGAACTCACTGAGTATGGATAGATTGGTTCTGTCACCACATGTAATTCCCTATCAAGTTATTATGTAAGATTTGTTTTTGCTAGCTCCTTGCCTAGTTCGCTTTAATGAAACAGCCATTCAATTTTTTTTTATTTGAGTACATGGTTGGTAAGTCTTTAATCCTTGTATAATTTTAGTTTTGGGACGATTTTGATTCATGAGAGTAATTTATTTTTGCTGATAGAAATGAGGAAGAAAGTTAAATCATTACCCCTATATTTGTTCGATAGTCTCCATGTTAGATTTTGAATCCACTTAATTCGTGTCATTAGTTAGCTATGTATTGAGTATCAAAAACTAAGTGTATGAGTATGTTTATAAACGCCTAAGTTCTGTTATATGTTCAAAAAAAAGAGTTTGATGTAGAGTATTGTACATCTTTTTCCTAGTGGTCGAGTCTTTGGCTTAGCAACCCAATCAGAGTGTATTCTTATAAATAATTAACTCACCACTTCACCCAAAATTCACCCAAAAGTCACCCCCAAATATATCCCATCCATTTCCGTTTCCATTATTATCATGCACCTACACCCCACAACCCTTAAAGACCTCTTTGATAGTAATTTTTAGTATTTGTACCTACGCAAGTAGAAGGTTGAATCATTTACCATCCCTATGGTAATTTATATGCTATGACAGGTAATGAGTGTTACTTTCTCATTTCCTATATTGTTATAAATCATTATACACCTAAGAGAAAGAGAGAACCCAAACACTTATGTAAGGTGCTAGTATATAACTTTTGTACTTTTAATTACAAGGTCTAGAAGGTTGTGTCGTAGAATATCTTTAAAAAGTAGGTTAAATGCCCCTGATATTGGTATTGTCTAGGTAGAAAAGCCCATTTTCTTAAGGACAAGCAAATCCCATGTGTAGGGGTATTTGATGAGGTGTTATTTTATATACTTTTTCGGGCTCATTTAACCCCTTAAATCATGCAAATATGCCCGAATTATGTACTTAATTGTTCCATTTTGTGTTTTCAGAAATTAGATGGCTTTTAGAGAAAATACACGTGACTTAGGCGATTTGGAGAGAAACGGGACAAGCTACGACTAATAACCAAATCTCTTAAAGAATACGCGTACAGTGCATGGAGACGGCGTCACATTTTATCGTGACGACGTCATGGCTTAAAAGGACGACGTCAGAATTCTTACGACGACGTCAGGATCTAATCGACTTAAAGAAGCCCTAGAAGATTGTTGGGAAATTTGATGAGACAAAATGAATAAAAGAATGAAATACAAGGGTCTAAGTCGGGTAGATGGAATTCTACAAAAGATGAAGATTCTAGAAGATCTCTTTAAGAAGATAAAGATAACATAAGATATTTCTTAATGTTTAAATGATTTAGTTGTCTAATGTTTATCTTCCTTTGTAAGTCTTGGACTCTTATGTTATAATGGAGGACTCCAGAGTATTGTTCGTATGTAATGATGTAAACCACCTAAACGTGGTGTATATGTAGGTGTGAGTCACTTATTAAGAAGACTGTGTTTAGCCTCAAGGTTAAGGTAACTTGATCTTGTTATAGTTCATTGATATAACCGTTCTACCATTGATTAAGGTAGAATTGGGGCTTGGAGTAATTGTTATAGTGAAGATAATGATGAAAACCTTGTTACAATAACAATGATTCTTATTTTGAATATTTCGCCTTTGTTATTGTTCATCCTAGATTAGTTCTCATCAAACTAGAGCTATAAACGATCCAAGAACTATCACGTGTTTTAGTTCTATCAGGTGGTATCAGAGCCACGGGGCTCTTGATCTAGGATCTAACAAGGTTTTTATTGTCAAACATAAGAAGGTTTAAAGGTTTTCGAAGTTGGTTCTGATTAATGATCCCATGCTATTCTTAGTATCATCTTTGGGAGGATCATGTGGTGTTTGTTTTTGAAAGATAGATTCAGGTCATCAACAACAGCAGGTCAGGTATGGAGAGTTTTTCAAAACTGAAGTCGACACAAGATGCTTTAGGGATTCATGTTATAGAGCTTTAAAAGGTGTCATATGGAGGTTTGTGATGGTTTAAGAGCTCGAATGCGCCAATAACAGGTTGTGACGCAATTTAATATAGAAACTAGGGTTTTACAAAACTCTAATTCAACTAGAACTCTTATTAATAACTGCTACTATCGCAACATGATGAACCCTAATTTTTAAGGGTTTCGGTATTGTCATAATAATAATGACCGATTTACTTATGGATCTTGTTATCCTAAAAATGATCTGGAAGTTGGTGATTTGATTTGTATGAAGACTTGGTACGATCTATTTTTTTTTTTTTTTTTTTTTTTTCGATTTTTTATTTTTTTTTTTTCTTTTCATTTTATCTTTTTTGTTTTTTTTTTTTTTTTTTTTTTTTTTAATCTTCTTTTTTTCATTTTATTTCTTCATTAGGTTTTTTACTTAATGTTGTCAATGGAACTTACAACTGCTATTGGTAAGCGGTTAATACTGCTTGAGATTGATTACTTGTTTCTACTGCTATTACAAGTACATGTATACATTAATGCAGCCAACCTGAAGGTTACTACTGCTTGTTTTAATTCGTTATTGCTGAAGAACAGTAGTAATGGCTACAAAAACTTAATACTGCTAATGTATTACTTTGTACTGCCAAGGAAGATTCAAAAGAAAGTAAGTGTTGTTTATGTTTGTTAAAACTGCCAGCTTGTTTGTTAATGATGTTCATCATATATTAATGCTGCCAAGTAAGAAATGTTAAAGCTGCCAGTTTACACTTAGTACTACCAAACAGGGTTACAAGGAATATTCATCATACTCGTTACTACTGTCATGAAGAACTTAGTACTGCTCGAATCTTATTTAGTACTGCTAGGGTTGAAAAAGCGGTTACTACTATTCTTTTGATCATGGATTATTAA
Organism: Tanacetum coccineum; assembly: GCA_026074375.1. Lineage (NCBI taxonomy): Eukaryota > Viridiplantae > Streptophyta > Magnoliopsida > Asterales > Asteraceae > Tanacetum > Tanacetum coccineum. Next base: position 6,287 of record BQNB010193148.1, read on the forward strand.
GTTTGTACTGCTAGCAATTAAAGCAGTGGATTGGTTACTACTGCTATTGGAATCAAAGGTAGTGAGTGGAGTTCGTTGGAACTTAGTACTGTTTGTTTAAACTTAGTACTGTTAGAAGGAAGTTTCAACTGCTAGTTATATCCGATATCGGACAGAGAAGAATTTTGGTTCTCGGTTGGTTTGGAGATATCAGACAACACACACAGGAAGAAAGTTTTTGGTTTTGGTCTAAATGTTCTTAAAATGTTTAAAAAGGCTCATATTTGGATTATTTGCTATAATTGGTTACAAAGAAGATTTTCTATAACTTATTTGACGATGAGTGGAATTTACTTGGGTAAGTATTCTTTATTCATAGCCTAATACGTCCTTACATCGTTTAAAGATACTTGTTTATTTTTACTATTGGTATTGACGGAAGACTTGTAAAATCTTGCAATGTGTTGATTTATCTTTGGTCTCAATGCTAACATTTGCTTCACTTAAAGAGGTTCAGTTGTTGTGCTTAGTGTCTAATGTGCCTTGAATAAAGTGGCAATACATACTTGAAACATTTTGGTGATATATATATAAATATCATACATGCTTTGATCATTACCCCGGATACATTTCTATTGCGACATATATTTTTGGGGGTGTTACAACATTATTGTTTTAACCAAAGTTAATTATTTAAGTATATGGTTGCTAAGTCCTGTGTATATAGTTTGGTACGATTGGGATTCATGGTAGTATTTATTTTGCAGAAGAATAGGGAAGAAAAGTTAAATCATTACCCCATATTTGTTTTATAGTCTCTATGTTATGTTGATCACCTCAATTCGGGTTAGTTAACTTATGTATTAAGTATCAAAAACTCAAGTGTAGGGGTATGTTTATAAACCCCAAGTGATGTCATTAAAAAAAGAGAAAAATAGAAAAGAAAAAGAAAAGAGCTTGATGTAGAGTTGTGTAGAGTTTGTACATCTTTGCCTGAGTAGTCGAGTCTTTGGCTTAGCAACCCAATCAACGTGTATTCTTATAAACATTTAACTTACCACTTCACCCTAAATTTACCCAAAAAGTCACCCCTAAAAATATCTCATCCGTTTATGTTTCCATTGTTGATAGTACATTTTAGTACTTGCGCCTAGCGGTGGAGGTTTGATCATTTACCAAGCCTATGGTAATTTATATGCTACAAAAGGTAATGAATGTTATTTTTTCGTTTCCTATACTATTATAATTCATTATACACCTGAAAGAAAGAGAGAATCCAAACACTTATGTGAGGTGCTAGTGTATAACTTCCATGCGTTTAATTACGAGGTCTAGAAGGTTATGTGGTAAATTATCTTTTAAAAGTAAGTTAAATGCCCTCGATACTGCTATTGTCTAGGTAGAAAATCCCATTTGCTTGGGGGCAATCAATCCCAAGTGTAGGGGTATTTGATGAGGTGTCATTTTATACACTTTTTCGGGGTCATTTAACCCCCTAAATCATCCAAATATGCCCAAATTATATACTTAATCATTTTTTTTATGTGTTTTCAGCACTTGGAAGGCTTTTAAAGGATATACACGTAACTTGGGCTCATTTAGAGAAGAAACAGATAAGATTACAACTCTATACCGAAGTGGTTTCAAGAATTGCTCACTAGAGACAACGTCACAATTTCCTAGCGACGCCGTCAGATCATACAAGAGACGGCGTCAAAAAACTTATGACGGCGTCAGAACGTAACCGCCTCAAAAGAAACCCTAGAAGATTTGGCGAAGCGACGGCGTCAGAAAACCTGCGATGCCGTCGCGGCCTATTTCCTATATATACAGACTCGTTTTTAGGGTTTTAGTGTGTAACTTTTGGGAACCGAACCCTACTTTTAGAAGACGATTATAGCTGCTATTTAGGCCGTTTTTAGGGTGTTAAAACCCTCTTGTATCAGCCTTAATTACATGTTTTAATCAAGTGAGATCTCCTATCTTTTATCATTCAATATGTCTATGTGTTGTGTGATTGATTCTTGTTCTTCACTTCCTTTTAACATGCTAGGCTAGATCCTTTAGTATTTACTTATGATTGCATGAAACTTAGTTTGTAGATCCTTTTAATGTTGCTTCTTGTGATGGATGTGCGCGTTAGGCTTTAGAAAACTAGCCATAAGATATTAAATTGGCATAGACGTCTAGGGAAACGCGAGTGCGTAGAAAGGATACCATCGGTAACAGTCTTCATACTACCTTACCCCTAATATGGTTGATCCCTCTTAAGTGTTTTAATGCATGTAATGTACTCTTAGGGGCCTTGTAATAGTCTTCATACTACCTTACTTGTGCGTTGCCTTAACGGAATATTACGTAGACGGCGTTTTCGTGTAATTCGCTCATGAATAAGGAAATACTTACACAGATCATCACAAGTGTGACAAAGCAATAGGATTAGGAGAAGCAAACTAAGGAGTAGTGCATGATTAAGTAAATACGTTCGTTTACCATATAGTTTTCACCAAAGTAGTTTAGATTTATAATTAGTTTAATTAGGTAAAACCAAAACCAAACCTCTCAAACTAGAATTTTACCTGCTTTTTATAAAATAGAAAATACAAAAAAATAATCTTCTCTCACCCTTTAGACCTCTGTTATATTCTGTTCGAGCCTTCCCAACCTATTCCCTTAGAGAACGATAACAACCCCCGAGTCTTGCCTATACTACACTACAATGGTTAGGTACACTGCCTAGGGAGTTGTAAAACTTCTTGTGAAGTTCACAACAACCCCACATCAAGTTTTTGGCACCGCTGCGTGAGAAATAGTTAGGTTTCGAGCTTTATCTAGCTTAGGCCTATTCGCTTGAATCCTTTCAAGTGAGATTTTATTTTTCTTTTATTAGCTTTCTTTTAGTCTATCTTTTTCTTTGTTCCCTCTGTGTTTGTAAATCTTTTCGTTGACCTCTATGGAAAACAAAAATCCTATCCGTACTCTTGGAGATTACTCTAGACCTAGCCACGAAGGCTATCGAAACACCATTGAGCTCCCCGATGGGAACAATGTGGTGCCTCTTCGATCCGACACCATCTGGTTGGTGCAAAACGGATGCTCATTCCATGGACTTCGGTCCGAGGATCCAAACCAACATCTTAAGGATTTCTTAAAACTAGTGGACTCACTTGACCTTGATGTCGAAAATAGGGAAAGGATGGCATGCATTTATTTCAATTTTCCCTTCATGATCAAGCTAGCAATTAGCTTGAACGTCTTCCTGCAAGATCCATCTCCACCTAGGAGGGGTGGGGGGGGGGGGGGGGGTGGGGGGGGGGGAATCTTTCTACTCGTTTCCGTTGCTAATTTTTTCATCGGGAGGATGCAAAACTCCGAAATGAATCTATGTACAACAACATCAAGGTGAATCTCTTTCTGAAGCATGGACTCGTTTCAAGGACTTACTCCAAAAAGTCCCTCATCATGGCATCGATCTTTGGCTCCAAGTCCAAATCTTTTATGACCATGTCAATCCCGCCACAAGACGAACCATCGATCAATCGGCCGGTGGTAAGCTTCGTGACAAAAACGCCAAAGAATCCTGGGCACTATTAGAGGACCTAGCCCTCTATGACAACGAAAGTTGGAATGACCCAAGGGACTTCGCTAAACCGGTCAAGGCAATCTCTTTGCCTCAAGATGTCCCGAGTACATCCGACCGTCGTCTCATCGAGCTCGAAAATCAAGTCCAACGCTTGATGGAAGCTCATCTTGCTCCTAAATCATCCGTTCAAGTGAACAAAATCACTTCTTCATGCGAGATCTGTAGTGGTCCCCACGACACTCAATATTGCATGGAAAATCCCGAGCAAGCTTTTGTTGATTACGCATCCTCGCGTACAGACGAAGCGGGAGGCAAGTGGTACACTTTCAAACCCGAGCAAAACAATCTTGGTGACACCTATAATCCATCATGGAAAAGTCACCCAAACCTTAGGTGGAGGCAACCTCAAAATTCTCAAAATAATTTTTCAAACCCACCTAATCGTTTTCAGCCCAACGGTTCATTCCCGAACCGCTCCTTCAACAACAATCCTCAAAATTTTAACAATCAATCAAATCTTAAAGGATTGGTGTCTAACTTTATGGCATCTCAAGACGCTAGATTGTCTAAGTTTGAAGCTGATTTCAAACAACAACAAGGCGAGATGACCAATAAAATTGACACATTCTTGAAGGCCATCAATGATCGAATGACGGGAGCACTCCCAAGTGACACGGTTAAGAACCCAAAACTGAATGATAACTCCACCTCTCTAGTTTTGTCTGCTCGTTTTTACCCAACAGAAGATCCCCAATGCTCATCTCATATAAATAATTCGATCAATGTTATTAAAACATGTTCCAAACAACCTAATGAAATGACCAATCAAAAATTAAAACATCAGCGGTCAATGAAATTGGAACACCAAAACTAAAAGAACCCGAACAACCTTTTGATGATGAGTTCAAGGATTTACTCCTTAACTTACCGGTTCTCAAAGTCCTAGCTCATGCTCCAATGTATAATGCCATTCCTGATAAATATGTGGAAAGCTTAGAGTTAGGTAAGAATGGGTCCGCATTCATTCAAGGCAAGATGCCTAAGAAAATGAAGGATCCTCGATTATTCACCTTGCCTTGTAGACTAGGGGACTCCAAGCTTTTTAATACCTTAGCCGATTTAGGGTCTTGTGTGAACCTAATCCCATTATACCTTTTCAAAAAAGCTTAAGATCGGATTACTAGAAGAAACTTACCATGTCTTTGGATTAGCCAATGTGTAACACCCCCAAAATCGGGTCGCAGCGGAAAGGTAACAATGGGGTGCTACGTCAAAGTACAAAAATCAAGATATAGAAAACGACCTTAAATGGACGTTAAAAATAAGATTCATTCAATGTCATTACAAAAGATCAGAGTTTTCACGTTAGGTCTCATAGTTTTGTTAAAAAGACATTAAGATTTTATAAAACAAAAGTTTTATTGAATTTAAGAAATCAGAATCCCTCCAATAGATATCCGTCACGGCTCCCATCCAAGCTTATGCCTCAGCACCTGAGATTAAAACATGCTAAAACGTCAACAAAATTGTTGAGTGAATTCATAGGTTTATCAGGAAATAGCGTGGACCACAAGATCGAAGTAATAGTAGACTATGAAACACATTCAATAGTCTAAAACATGTATTATTGCCCACCGAACCTTAACATAATAAACTGTAATCAAACCAGTACTCGAGGTTTGTGCCCCAACACGGATACAGATGTTACAAAA
>BQNB010193156.1:0-11559 GCA_026074375.1 Tanacetum coccineum
TATCTTGTGCTGTTGATCTTGAAGTAACATGCCCCGGATCCTTATTCCGCTGCGACCCATTTTGGGGGTGTTACAATAAGGGTTCTATATTACTAAAAACGTATTCAATACCCTTATAGTAGATTTTTACCAAATATGAAAATTTTACTACATTTTTTAATCATTGCGATTCTAAAAGGACTTAATATCATTTTAGATGAGTTTTTTCACGTTTAAGGGTAGAGTATCACATATTTTGATGAAATGCAACAATTATTATATTTATACAAATATTTGAAGGTATAATACACTTATAGATGACTAAATCTTTTAAAAACGGTTGGTGTTATGTCCCTAAAATGATTAAAACACTACATTTTAGTATATTAAATGCTAAACTTTAAAGCAGAAACCCTAAAAACTAAATAATTTAAAATTTTAGAAAAATCCACTATAAGGGTTCCATATTACTAAAAATGTTTTCAATACCCTTATAGTGGATTTTTACCAAATATAGAAATTTTACTATATTTTTGTAACATTGCGATTCTAAAAGTACTTAATATCATTTTAGATGTGTTTTTTCACAGGGTTGAGTATCACATTTAATATCATTTTATGAAATGCAATAATTCTTACATTTATACAAGTATTTTAAAGTATAATAAGCTTATAAATGACTAAACTTTTTAAAAACAGTTGGTATTATGTCATAAAAATGATTAAAACACCACATCTGTTTATATTTAGGGTTAAACCTTAAAGCATAAACCCAAGAAACTAAATAATTTAAAATTTTAGAAAAATCCACTATTAGGGTTCAGTATTATTAAAAACGTTTTCAATACCCTTATTGTAGACTTTTACAAAATATGGAAATTTTACTACTATTTTGTAACATTGCGATTCTAAAAGTACTTAATATCATTTTAGATGTGTTTTTCACAAGGTTGAGTATCACATTTAATATCATTTTTTGAAATGCAACAATTATTACATTTATACAAGTATTTTAAGGTATAATACGCTTATAAATGACTAAACTTTTTAAAAACTATTGGTATTATGTCACTACAATGATTAAAACACCACATTTGGGTATATTAAAGGTTAAACCTTAAATCATAAACCCAAGAAACTTAATAATTTAAAATTTTAGAAAAATCCACTATAAGGGTTCTATATTACTAAAAACGTTTTCAATACCCTTATAGTGGATTTTTACCAAATATAAAAATTTTATTACATTTTTGTATCATTGCGATTCTAAAAGGGCTTAATATCATTTTAGATAAGTTCTTTCACGATTAAGGGTGGAGTATCACATATTTTTGTGAAATGCAACAATTATTATATTTATACAAGTATTTGAAGGTATAATACACTTATAGATGACTAAATCTTTTAAAAACGGTTGGTGTTATGTCTCTAAAATGATTAAAACACTACATTTTGGTATATTAAATGCTAAACTTTAAAGCAGAAACCCTAGAAACTAAATAATTTAAAATTTTGAAAAATTCCACTATAAGGGTTCTATATTACTAAAAACATTTTCAATACCCTTATAGTGGATTTTTACCAAATATGAAAATTTTACTACATTTTTGTATCATTGCGATTCTAAAATAACTTAATATCATTTTAAATGAGTTTTTTCACGTTTAAGGGTGGAGTATCACATATTTTTGTGAAATGCAACAATTATTACATTTATACAAGTATTTGAAGGTATAATACACTTATAGATGACTAAATCTTTTAAAAACGGTTGGTGTTATGTCCCTAAAATGATTAAAACACTATATTTTGGTATATTAAATGCTAAACTTTAAAGCAGAAACCCTAGAAACTAAATAATTTAAAATTTTGGAAAAATCCACTATAAGGGTTCTATATTACTAAAAACGTTTTCAATACCCTTATAGTGGATTTTCACCAAATATAGAAATTTTACTACATTTTTGTAACAATGCGATTCTAAAAGTACTTAATATCATTTTAGATGTGTTTTTTCACAGGGTTGAGTATCACATTTAATATCATTTTATGAAATGCAACAATTATTACATTTATACAAGTATTTTAAGGTATAATACGCTTATAAATGACTAAATTTTTAAAAACAATTGGTATTAAGTCACTACAATGATTAAAACACCATATTTGGGTATATTAAAGGTTAAACCTTAAAGCATAAACCCAAGAAACTAAATAATTTAAAATTTTAGAAAAATCCACTATAAGGGTTCTCTATTACTAAAAACGTTTTCAATACCCTTATAGTGAACTTTTACAAAATATGGAAATTTTACTACTATTTTGTAACATTGCGATTCTAAAAGTACTTAATATCATTTTAGATGTGTTTTTCACAGGGTTGAGTATCACATTTTTATGAAATGCAACAATTATTACATTTATACAAGTATTTTAAGGTATAATACGCTTATAAATGACTAAACTTTTTAAAAACAGTTGGTATTATGTCACTACAATGATTAAAACACCACATTTGGGTATATTAAAGGTTAAACCTTAAAGCATAAACCCAAGAAACTAAATAATTTAAAATTTTGGAAAAATCCACTATAAGGGTTCTATATTACTAAAAACGTTTTCAATACCCTTATAGTGGATTTTTACCAAATATAAATTTTTTACTACATGTTTGTATCATTGCGATTTTAAAATGGCTTAATATCATTTTTAGATGAGTTCTTTCACGTTTAATGGTGGAGTATCACCTATTTTTGTGAAATGCAACAATTATTACATTTATACAAGTATTTGAAGGTATAATACACTTATAGATGACTAAATCTTTTAAAAACGGTTGGTGTTATGTCTCTAAAATGATTAAAACACTACATTTTGGTATATTAAATGCTAAACTTTAAAGCAGAAACCCTAGAAACTAAATAATTTAAAATTTTGAAAAAATCCACTATAAGTTTCTATTTACATTAAAACCATTTTCATACCCTTATAGTGGATTTTTACCAAATATGAAAATTTTACTACATTTAATTGTATCATTGCGATTCTAAATGGACTTAATATCATTTTAAATGAGTTTTTTCACATTTAAGGGTGGAGTATCACATATTTTTTGTGAAATGCAAACAATTTATTATTACAATTAATACCATATTTGAAGGTACAAATAACACATATAGAGATTAAATCTTTTAAAAACGTTTGGTGTTATGTCTCTAAAATGATTAAAACACTACATTTTGGTAAATTAAATGCTAAAATTTAAAGCAAAAACAACCCTAAACAAAATATTTAAATTTTGGAAAAAATCCACTAGAAGGGTTTCTATATTACTAAAAAATGTTTTCAATTACCTTAAGTGGATTTTTTACCAAATATGAAATTATTATTACATTTTATCATTGCGATTCTAAAAGAACTTAATATCATTTTGAGATTTGTTTTTCACTGGGTTGAGTATCACAATAATATCTATTTTAGAAATGCACATAATTATTTTCCAATTATATAGCAAGTATTTTTTAAGGTATAATACGCTTATAAATGACTAAACTTTTTAAAAACAGTTGGTATTATGTCACTACAATGATTATAACACCGCATTTGGGTATATTAAAGGTTAAACCTTAAAGCATAAACCGATGAAACTAAATAATTTAAAATTTTGGAAAAATCCACTATAAGGGTTCTATATTACTAAAAACGTTTTCAATACCCTTTAGTGGATTTTTACCAAATATGATAATTTTACTACATTATGAGTTTTTTCGCGTTTAAGGCTGGAGTATCATATATTTTTGTGAAATGAAACAATTATTACATTTATACAAGTATTTAAAGGTATAATACACTTATAGATGACAAAATCTTTTAAAAACGGTTGGTGTTTTAAAATTTTGGAAAAATCCACTATAAGGGTTCTATATTACTAAAAACGTTTTCAATACCCTTATAGTGGATTTTTACCAATATAGAAATTTCATAACCTACATATTTGTAACATTTGATTTCAAAAGTACTTATCTCAATTTTTAGATATGTTTTTTCACAGGGGCATGAGTATCATGATTAATTATCATTTTAGGAAATGCAATAATTACTTATAATTTATACAGGTATTTTTTAATGAATAATACGCATATAAATGAGTAAAAATTTTTTAACGAACAGTTGGTATTAAGTCACTACCATGATTAAAACACCACATTTGGAGTTTACAATACAAGGTTAAAAGCCATAAAGCATAAACTCAAGAAACTACATAATTTAAAATTTTGGAAAACGCACTATAAGGGTGTTCGTAATAACTAAAACGTTAATTCAATAAACCTTTATAGTGGATTTTTACCAAATATGGAAATTTTACTACATTTTTGTAACATTGCGATTCTAAAAGTACTTAAGATGTGTTTATCACAGGGTTGGGTATCACATTTAATATCATTTTATGAATGCATTATACATTATTAACATTTATACAAGTATTTTAAGTTTTAATAAAGCCTATAAATGACTAAACTTTTTTTAAAAACAGTTTGTATTAATGTACTTCAATGATTAAAACAGCCACAGTTTAGGATATAAAAAAGTTAAACCTTAAAGGCAAAAACTCAAGAAACCTACAAATTAAAATTTTTGGAAAAAATCCGACTATTACGGTTATATAGTATTAACTAAAAACATTTTTCAATACCTTTAAAGTGGATAATTTTATCAAGTATTGGAAATTTTACTAATTTTTGTAACATTGCGATTCTAAAGTACTTAAGATGTATGGTTTTTTCATCACAGGGTTGGTGGGATGCACATTTGAATATCATTTAAATGAAATGCCCACAAAAATTATACATTATACAAGTATTCTTTAAGAATAATAAACGCTTATAGAAATGACTAAACTTTTATTTATAGTTGGAATAGATTGTGACTACAATGATTAAACCACTTACATTTGGGGCGTGTTCTATATAATTATGTTAAACCATAATCATACATCACGAAACTAAATAATTTAAAATTCTTTGGGAAAAATCTCACTATAAGGGTTTCTGAGTATAACTAAAAACCGTTATCAATACCTTTATAGTGGGCTTTTTACCAATATGAAATTTTAAACTACTATTTTTTGTAACATTGCGATTTTAAAACAAATAAGATGTGTGTTTCACTAGGGTTGGATATCACATTTATAAAATCAATTTAATGAAATGAGCAAAACATTATTACTTCATACAAGGTATTATTAACGGTAAATAACGCCTTATAAAAGTACTAATACTTTATCAGAAAACAGTTGGTATTAAGATAACTACCAATGATTAAAACACTACATTTAAACTACATTTGGGTATTTAAAAGGTTAAACCTTAAAGCATAAACCCAAGAAAATAAATAATTTAAAATTTTGGAAAAATCCACTATAAGGGTTCTATATTACTAAAAACGTTTTCAATACCCTTATAGTGGATTTTTACCAAATATGAAAATTTTACTACATTTTTGAATCATTACGATTCTAAAACGGACTTAATAACATTTTTTAGATGAGGTCATATTTCACGTTTAAGGGTTGAGTATCACATATTTTTGTGACACAAATGCAACAATAATTACATTTTATACAAGTAAAGTTGAAGGTAAAATACACTTAAGATGACTAAATAAAATCTTTTCATAAAAAACGGTTGGTAGTTTAAGTCCCTAAAATGATTAAAAACACTATACATATTGGTATATTAAATGGCACTAACACTTAAGAAGGCAGAATACCCTAGAAACTAAATAACACATAAAAGTTGGAACAATCCACATATAGTTCTATAATAAATAACTAAAAATGTTTCAATACCCATATTAGTGTGGACAATTTTTACCAAAGTATCAGAAACTTTTACTATCATTTTTGTAACATGAGCGATTACTAAAAGTACTTAATAACATTTATTAGATGGTTTTTTAACAACAAGTGTTAGAGTACACAATTAATAATCATTTTAGAAATGCAAACCATTATTACATTTATTAACAAGTATTTTAAGGTATCATAACGCTTATAAATCTAAACTTATTTAACAAACATTGGTATTAATGTTTACTACAATGATTAAAACACCACATTTTTGGTATATAAAAGGTTAAACCATAAAGCATACACACACACAAAAATAAGACATTTTATAAATTTGGAAAAATCGACTAGTAAGGGTTTCTCTTTACTAAAAACAGTTTTCTCTATTCCTTATATATTGGATGTTTACACACACAAAATATAAAATTTTTTACTACATTTTTGAATCATTATGATTCTTCGTTGTTCTTACAACCTAACAGTATAGAGTCTCTACCTTTTATCTGTACATATGATCCATCTCTAAAACGTACATGTCTTGTTACGCTTTTGTCCAATATCCCAAAAATTGTGTAGTGGGAAACTCATGGTTCCCGGCATAATGGTATACTATGCAACCGATATGTAAAAACCAAAAGACTAGCATCTGTTAGTAGCATATTTCCGGGTTGAATTTGACCTTCGAGTCAACAGAATCAACATTCGTGTTGCAGTTTGTGTGTAGTCATTAATAGTGATGGGTTCGATCGTCTTCATTAGAGTGTTAGTCCCAAAAAATGATTAAAACACTACACATTTGGTATATTAAATGCTAACGTTAAAGCACAGAAACCCTAGAAACTAAATAATTATAAAAGTTTGGAAAAATCCACTATAAGGGTTCAATAATACTAGAAAACCGTTTTCACAATACCCTTATATGGATTTTTAACAATATAAAATTTTACTACATAATTGTTACATTGTGATTCTAAAAGTACTAAAATATTTCACTCAGATATTTGTTTCACAGGATGAGTACACATTTAATATCATTTAGAAAATGCAATAATTATTACATTTATACAGCTATTTAAGGTATAATACTGCATTATAAATGTAGTAAAATGTTTTGAAAATCATTAGCGTAATAAGTCACTACAATGATTAAAACACCACATTTGGGTTATAGTAAAGATAAACCTTGAAGCATTTAAACTCAGCGAAACTACTAATAATTTAAAATGTTGTGGAAAATCCACTAAAGGGGTTCTGTATTACCAAAAACGTTATTTCATACCTTTATAGTGTTTTTAACCAAATAATGGTACATTTTTACTACATTGTTTGTAACATTGTGCGATTCTAAAAATTACTTAAGATGTGTTTATATTCTATCACATGGTTTGCATATCACATTTAACTATCATTTATGAAATGCAGACCAATAATTACATTTTAACAATTATTTTTAAAGGATTTAATACGCTTATAAATGACTAAACTTTTTAAAAACAGTTGGTATTATGTAACTTCAATGATTAAAACACCACATTTGGGTATATAAAAGGTTAAACCTTAAAGCATAAACTCAAGAAACTACATAATTTAAAATTTTGGAAAAATCCACTATTAGGGTTATGTATTACTAAAAACGTTTTCAATACCTGATATTCGTGGAATTTATACCAAATTATGGAAATTAAACTATATTGTTTGTAAACTTTGCATTCTAACCGTACAAGATGTGTTTTTCACAGGGTTGGGTATCACATTTAATATCATATTTATGTAAAGTGGCAGACAATTTTACAATTTATTACAAGTATTTTATAAGGGAATAATACCTATATAATAAAACTAAAGCTTATTTATTATAGTTTGGTATTATGTATTAACTAACTACAATGATTAAAACCTACATTTGGTTATATTAAAGGTTAAACCTTAAAGCATAAACCCAAGAAAATAAATAATTTAAAATTTTAAAAAATCCACTATAAGGGTTCTATATTACTAAAAACGTTTTCAATACCCTTATAGTGGATTTTACCAAATATGAAAATTTTACTACATTTTTGAATCATTGCGATTCTAAAAGAACTTAATATCATTTTAGATGAGTTTTTTCACGTTTATAGGGTGCAGAATAACACACATTTTTAGTGAAATGCAACAATTTTACAATTAAACAATATATTGAAGGAATAAACTCTTACAAGAAGACTAACACTTTTAACAAAGGTTGGTGTTTATGTCCCTAACAATGTATTAAAACACAACAATTTGGTATATTAAATAGCTAAACTTTAAAGCAGAAACCCTAAGACACTAAATAATTTAAATGTTTGGAAAATCCACTAAAAGGTTTCTATATTACTAGAAACATTGTTTTCAGTACCCTTATATGGATTTTTTACAATAAAAGAAATTTTAATTACATGTTTGTAACATTGCGTATTCAAGAAAGTACTATAATACCATATATAGATGGTTTTTTCACCAGGGTAAGAGTATCCACATATAATATGCATTTTATGAAATGGCAACAATTAATACATTTATACAAGTATTTAGGTTATATCTACGCTTATAAATGACTAAACTTTTTAAAAACAGTTGGTATGATGTTACTTCAATGATTAAAACACCACATTTGGGTATATAAAAGGTTAAACCTTAAAGCATAAACCCAAGAAAATAAATATAATAAAATTTGGAAAAAGCCAAACATATAAGGGTTCTATATTACTTAAAAACGTATTTGCAATACCCTTAATAGTGTGAGTTTTAACCAAAATATGAAAGTTTTACTACATTTTTGAATCATCTGCGATTCTAAAATAGGACTTAATATCATTTTAATAGTTTTTCCCACGTTTCACCGGGTGTAGATTATCCACACATATTTTGTGAAATGCAACAATTATTACATTTATACAAGTATTTGAATGTATAATACACTTATAGATGTACTAAAATCTTTTAAAAACGGTTGTGTGTAATGTTCTCCAAAAGTGATTAAAAACACTACATTTGGTATATTAAATTGCTTAAACTTTTAACAGCAGAAACCCTAGAAACCATAAAAAAGTTTAAAAGACTTTGGCTACAAAACCACTATATAGTGTTCTAAATTACTAAAACCGTTTTCAATACCTTATAGTGATTTTTACAAAAATAGAAATATTACTACCATATTTGTAACATGTTTGCGATTCCTAAAACGTACATAATTAACATTTTAGATGTGTTTTTTTTTTCACAAGTTGAGTATCAATAATTATATATCATTTTTATGAAATGCAACAATTTATTACATTTATACAGTATTTTAAGTATAAATAACGCTTTATAAATGAGTAAAATTTTTAAAAACAGTTTGTATTATGTCACTACAAATGATTAAAACACCACATATGTGTTATATTAATGGGTTAAACCATAAAGCATAAACTCACAAAAACACATAATTTAAAATTTTTGAGAAAAATCCACTATAAGGGTAATGAATACTAAAAACGATTGTTCAATACCTTTATACTGGATTTTAGCAAATATGGAAATTTTACTACATTTTTGTAACATTGCGATTCTAAAAGTACTTAAGATGTGTTTTTCACAGGGTTGGGTATCACATTTAATATCATTTTATGAAATGCAACAATTATTAAAACCTTTATATCAGTCCTTTTTAAGGTATAAATAATAACTCTATAAATGACTAAAATTTTTAAAAACAGTTTGTATTCTGTTACTAACAATGATTAAAACACACATTTAAGTGTTATAAAAAATTAATCCTTAAAGCGTAAACCAAAGAAAATAAATAATTTAAAATTTTGGAAAAATCCACTACAAGGATTCTATATTACTAAAAACGTAATATTCAATACCCATATATAGACGTTGATTTTTAAAAAAAAAAAAAAAAAAATAAAAACCCAATAAGAAAATTTTACTACATTTTTGTATCATTGCGATTCTAAAAGGACTTAATATCATTTTAGATGAGTTTTTTCACGTTTAAGGGTGGATAATCACATTAATATCATTTTATGAATGCAACCATATTACCTTTATACAGTATTATAAGGTATAATACTCTATTATAAATGACTAAACTTTTTAAAAACAGTTGGTATTATGTCACTTCAAAATGATGAAAACACCACAATGTGTTTTTTTTTATTTTTTTTTGTATATTAAAGGTAAACCCTTAAGCATAAAACTTCAAGGAAACTAAATAATATAAAATTTTGGAAAAATCCACTATAAGGGGTTATTTATTACTTAAAATGTGTTCAATACTTTACAATGCCCATGAGTTTACTCTTAAGAATATTGATTTGAAGACCCGAAGCCAAAAAGAAGCATTTGAGCATACGAACTATGGAGAAAGGTTGAGTATCACATTTAATATCATTTTATGAAATGCAACAATTATTGCATTTATACAAGTATTTTAAGGTATAATACGCTTATAAATGACTAAACTTTTTAAAAACAATTGGTATTATGTCACTACAATGATTAAAACACCACATCTGGGTATATTAAAGGTTAAACCTTAAAGCATAAACCCAAGAAACTAAATAATTTAAAATTATAGAAAAATCCACTATAAGGGTTCTATATTACTAAAAACGTTTTTGATACCCTTATAGTGGATTTTTACTAAATATGGAAATTTTACTACATTTTTGTAACATTCCGATTCTAAAAGTGCTTAATATCATTTTAGATGTGTTTTTCCCAGGATTGAGTATCACATTTAATATCATTTTATGAAATACAACAATAATTACATTTGTACAAGTATTTTAAGGTATAATACGCTTATAAATGACTAAACTTTTTAAAAACAGTTGGTATTATGTTATTACAATGATTAAAACACCACATTTGGGTATATTAAAGGTTAAACCTTAAAGCATAAACCAAAGAAACTAAATAATTCAAAATTTTGGAAAAATCCACTCTAAGGGTTCTATATTACTAAAAACGTTTTCAATACCCGTATAGTGGATTTTTACCAAATATGAAAATTTTACTACATTTTTGTATCATTGCGATTCTAAAAGTACTTAGTATCATTTTAGATGAGTTTTTTCACGTTTAAGGGTGGAGTATCACATATTTTTGTGAAATGCAATAATTATTACATTTATACAAGTATTTGAAGGTATAATACACTTATAGATGACTAAATCTTTTAAAAACGGTTGGTGTTATGTCCCTAAAATGATTAAAACACTACATTTTGGTATATTAAATGCTAAACTTTAAAGCAGAAACCCTAGAAACTAAATAATTTAAAATTTCAGAAAAATCCACTATATGGGTTCTATATTACTAAAAACGTTTTCAAGTATTTGAAGGTATAATACACTTATAGATGACTAAATCTTTTAAAAACGGTTATTGTTATGTCCCGAAAATGATTAAAACACTACATTTTGGTATATAAAATGCTAAATTTTAAAGCAGAAACCCTAGAAACTAAATAATTTAAATTTTTTGAAAAATCCACTATATGGGTTCTATATTACTAAAAACGTTTTCAATACCCTTATAGTGGATTTTTACCAAATATGAAAATTTTACTATATTTTTGTATCATTGTGATTCTAAAAGGACTTAATATCATTTTAGATGAGTTTTTTCACGTTTAATGGTGAGGTATCACATATTTTTGTGAAATGCAAGTATTTGAAGGTATAATACACATATAAATGACTAAATCTTTTAAA
>BQNB010193158.1:0-11559 GCA_026074375.1 Tanacetum coccineum
GTTTTTCACCATGACATACCAAAACCATATTGCTAGTATTATTTTACGTTTTTCTAGTGATAAATCATGCAAGTATGATTGCTCATGACATATACCAAAACCAAATGTCTTGTTAATTTTTTCAAAATTTCAATGCTTTTCTTATTTTTTTACTTTTCTCATAACAAACAATTTAACATGTTTGTGATTATTGATGAAAACTAGTGACAGATAAGAACGAGTACACATATTGATAAAACGATAAGTGGCACTTGTCGGTCATAATATCATGTCTATCTTGAAACCTCAAGATTTCCTATATTTGTTCTGATCGTTTAAATCATGATATGGGAGATATGATCAAAGATAACTTATTTATATCAACCTCTCGAATAAGGCAATCGAATAATATATGCATGCATATCGTTTTAAAGATACACGACAGTTATTTGCTGTAACAATTCGTATTATTAGGATTTGGTTGAGCTGTTTAAAAATACGTTAATTGAACGAAAATGTATCTAACTTATTACTCCATAGAGTTTTACGTAGCTATTTATTTACTCCCTCCGTCCCACATTAAGTGTCCACTTGACTTTTTCAAAGTCTTTTTTCTTCAACTTTGACCACATATTTGACCATATTTTTACCTTTTAATTTACACACTCCTATTTAATCAGGGGAGGGTATATCAGTCAAATAATACACAAAACTGGTCATCGTGTACCATAAAACAGACGAAATTCAAAAGTAATCTACACGAAACTGAAACTGAAGTTGGTTACACATAACATCATGAAGTAACAAGTTAGATACATTTCCTAGCAATTAGCCTTTTAAAAATCTTATAACTTTCAAGATTACGTTTTTTAATGGGAAAAAACAGACTGATGTGATAACATTTTTTCTCACGGCACCAACAGTACTACGTCAGAGTACCTAATGCTCTTGGTTTAGCTGATTCTAACGTGACTCAAACAAACACGGTTTAAAGATGAGGTGTCGTAGTCTTGTAGAAGTAGTTAAGATGTGAATGTTATTATTTCAGTTTGTATCTCATATTTATTTCTCATTTAATATATGTTGACCATTTTTGAAAATGTGAACATACGTAATAAATAGGCACGACTAAAATGAGGAGTAGTTGCTTAATTGAATTGTCAATGATAATACAATCAAAATTAGTCCGAGTCAATACCTACTTATTTAATTTTAATTAATCTTGTTACGTTGAGTACTTTTTATTAAAATAGTTACTACATGACGTCCGATAAACCGACTATGTTATTATAACATATCTCTAATAAACTAGATAATATTATGTACTGCCGTCACAAAAGAAATTACGTAGTTTAGAAAGTGTATATAATATACTATCATAAAAAGTTTACAATAACTCAAAATCTCCGTTAAGAAACAAGAATGTGTTTACGGTTATGTTTGACGAAATACGTTGGGCTAGAGCTAAAACTTATATTATCAGCTAACATGTGAAACTTATATTATTATAAAGTTGTTTCTGGAATTATTTAGAGCTGAAGTTTATTGATGTAAAATCATATAAAAATATATCAAATTAAATTCAGATATATTCTTAACTTTTGCATGATAGTTGAAAAACATTTAAATAATTTGACTAATTATAAGTTTTCATAAACCTCTTTCAATGAGCTTAAGTTTATAAAAATTTATGATATATAAAATATTTCATAAATCTATATAACAACAAAACTTATTTTATAAGTTAGTTTATTTTAGCAGCTAAAGGTCATATAAGCTACGAAAACCTTGTCCGAACACATCCTACATAATATTTTCCGAATATGCTTACCGAATGATATTTTTGGCACACCAACTAGCTACAAATGAAAATGATTGAGCTAGTATTTTATTTAATCTTTTTATACATTACTATTATTAATTGTGGAATCTTTTGATCCAATATCCGACAATAACAACATAGAGGTCTTATTACACTTGTAAACTAAAAAGAAATTGCATATAAACTTGAATTATGTGGCTCATATACGTATAGTATTATACGTATTTAATGCAAAACTACTAATAATGTGACCCTTTTTAAGTGGAGGCCATGTGCGACAGCACCTACTGCACACCCATCCGAGACCATTATTAGATTTAAGCCACATCAATACGTCTCTGGCACTCAAGTTGCATTTAAATATATTAATATTGTATAGTTGTTTATTCTGTATTGTTTTCTTTTCAAAATCCAAATTTGGCAAGGGAATATATATGATCAAAAGGAGAACTATAAAACACCCACAAATCCACAATGGTGTAACGAATAACAATGAAAGTTTATTCTCACATTGTAGCCTAATTATAAATATGTACCACTACACAAAATATCTTGAATGATAATTTATCCGTCTAGTGGGTTGATGATTAGACTAATTGTAATGGTGAGTACGCAGTATTACGGTCATCATTATCACATTAGCGTTAACTCATCTTTTTTATAACAATCTTTTTAGTCATGGTAAATTTTAAAACATTCTTGCTATAAACATATATATAAAACAAAAATGTTTGGTTTAACTTCAAATTACAAGAATATTATTACACAAAGGAAAATAAAAATAAGTGCATAGTTTACCAAAAATGATTACCTTAAAAGAACCAGAAAGTGATGCATTTTTAAGCTATAAAAGTTCATTAGTTAAAAACAAATATGGAGAACAACTTTTGGACTATTAAGCCACAAAATGAACAATGATACAGCATGGCATGAAAATAGAATATTCGTTTTTCGATAACTTTAATAAAATATTGGGCTTTTTCACACCTGAAAGTTTTTTCTTTATTTTATTTTTATAGAAAAAAGTAAAAAAAATTAACAAAAAAAAAAGTGAGCCAACAGAGGTTACCTGTCGGCGTAGTAAGATACGTGTCATCTTTTTACCGGGTCGGGTCAGTTAACGTGGTCCATTAAGACAGCTCATCATTGGATGGATATAGATGTTGACACCACATTATGTGCATCATCATCATCATGTATGTATGTGTATGTGTGCCATGACATAATAAGTGATCTAGAGATAAGTACAAAAATTATCCATGCGGTTTGTCAAAAAACCGTATTACATCCATCGTTAACACATTCCTCCGTCAATGTTTTGAGACACGATACATCCTTTAGACTAACGATGCAAATTCTTTGCTCGTTAATTATTAACGAGGTCTAATTTTTAACGGTGCAACTATATAGGAGGATATTTTTTTCTTTTTGCTGCCACATGGATGATTTTTGCACTTCTCTTTTAAAAAAAAATATTTTTTTTAATTTAGAAAAAAAACTTTTTTACATTATTATTCGAAAAAAAATTAATTTTTTTTACAAAATCTTTAAAAAAAATTCGCACTTTATAAAAATCTTAATTTTTAAAAAATAATTTATTTTTTTATGTACAAAATAGTACGAAATTTTTTATAAAAAAATTAAGGTTTTTACGAAATTTTACAAAAAAATTTTACGAAAATTTTTTATGAAAAATTTTACGAAATTTTTGCGAACAATTTTTACGAAAAATTTTACGAACCAATCTTAATTTTTACGAAATTTTTTTTTCAAAAAATTAAAAAAAAATTTCTTAAAAAATTAAGATTTTTAAAATCTTAATTTTTTGAAAATAATTAAAAAAAATTTCGTACTTTTTAAATTTGAAAAAAATTCGTAATTTTTTTAAAAAAATTTCGTAAAATTAAGATTGGTTCGTAAAATTTCGTAAAAATCTTAATTTTTTTTTAAAAATTTCGTACTTTGTACAAAAAAATTTAAATTATTTTCAAAAATTTAAGATTTTTCTAAAGTGCGAGTTTTATTTTTTTGAAGATTTTTGTAAAAAAAAATTATTTTTTTTTCGAATAATAATGTAAAAAGGTTTTTTTTTTTTAAATAAAAAAAACAATTTTTTTTAAGGGAGAAGTGCAAAAATAATCCATGTGGCAGCAAAAAGACAAGAATACCCTCCTATATAGTTGCACTGTTAAAAATTAAACCTTCGTTAATAATTAACGAGCAAATATTTTTGCCCGTTAGTCCAAGGGATGTATCGTCTTTACTGTTCCCAAAACATTGACGGAGGGATGTATTTCGAACAATTATTTAACGAGAGACGTGAGACGGTTTTTTGACAAACCACATGGATGATTTTTGCACTTCTCTCAAGTGATCTATTATTATTGGAGAGTAAAAAGATGTATAACATTATACCTTAGGGTTTTTCGATTTTTTCTAAAAATACTAAAAAGGTATAATCTAACCGGGTTTTCTAACCGTAACCGGTTACTAATCGGTCCCAACCATTTAGTACCGGGTTAGAGTTTTTCGGGTTGATTAAGTCCAAATAGTTACTAACCAGTTTTTGGTACTAACCGGGTTGACCGGGTTTGACCAAAAACCTGTTTGTACACGGCTATCTATAACCATTAACCAATATGATGCCATTAAATTCATTTGCGTGATTATATATGTTTTGAGAATGCTATTGCCTCATTATAATATGAATCGGTGGTAAACCGGAAGATACACGATCATTCAGGGTGATTAAGTGGTAAAAGAGTAGTTATTATCAATAATGAATGCGTAAAGTTTCTAACTCGAATTTTGTCATTCGGTAACAATCATGCAGAAGCCACACCAACTTCTCTGTTGAATTAATTATTTTATTCGATTTGAGTCTGTACTATAATAAGCTCAAACCATGTTAATTAGTCGGATAAGAAAATAAAAAACTAGAATTAATTACACAATAATTAATAAACATACGACGACATATCAAATTTGTAAGTAAGCACAACAAAATGACCCAGTGATAAGGTCCTTAGCTTTTAAACAAAAGGTCAAAGGTTGGTGGTCAAAGAAAGGTCGGAAAAGGTTTCAAGATTAATCCGGTGATGCCACATACATTAGAGTAAAAAGATCACGCCCTCTTCTAATAACATTAACAAAAAAACCCACATCCGTATACCCGTTTATATCAAACTCTTTGATGACAAAAATAGGTCCTTGGAAGGCACTAAGTGTGTTATCACTCATCGGGTCCATTTATAAAGAATGAAATGGATCATATTTATTAATCATCCACACACGTATATACATAAGAGAAGAGTAATGCTATTTAGACCTACAACACATGCTTAAATACATGCCTAATGCATAAATTACTTGTACAATTGTATTATTCATTTTCTCTCTCCAAATTCGCACCAATCATTTTTTAAAATCACCAATTAAAATCATTAGGTACATTTATAGACATGATTAGTAGGCACAACAATCATTTTTTCATAAGAGAATGTTAAATCATCTCTCAAGTTCGACAACTCTATCAAGTTTCTTTGTTTAAGGATTGAAAATCTTTGCTTCAGCTGGACAACCCCCCCTACCTGTCCGAAGCTCAAATGGAATTTTCGGGACAAACTTAGAAGGGACCCTGTTAAGTATATGAGTTGCGGTTTTTAATGCCTCAGTCCACAAAAACTTTGGAAGAATAGAATTGCAAATCATACTTCGCACCATATCTATTAGGGTGCGATTTTGCCTTTCTGCAACACCATTTTGTTGTGGCGTATATGGCATAGTAAACTGATTAACAATTCCATTTTCTTGACAATATAAGGCAAATGGCCTGGGGCTTTGACCAAGATCAGAGTGTTTACCATAATACTCTCCGCCCCTATCTGATCTCACTATTTTAATCTTACGGTTTAGTTGGTTTTCAACTTCCGCTTTAAAGATTTTAAATACATCAAGAGATTCAGATTTTTCTTTTATCAAGTAAACATAAGTGTAACGAGAATAATCATCAATAAACGTAATAAAATACTTATGTCCACTTATGTCATTTATAAAAGGTCCACAAATATCTGTATGAATAATTTCAAGAAGATGTTTACTTCTTGTGGATCATTTCTTAATAGTTTTAACAAATTTCCCTTTAATACATTCAACACATTGATTAAAATCTGAAAAATCTAGATGATGAAGAATTCCTTCCTTTATAAGACGTTGCATTCTATCTTTAGATATGTGACCAAGACGTTTATGCCACAATCTCGAGGAACTTTCTTCATCTAAATGTTTTCTTTTTCCATTACTAATGACATTGGCATCCATTGATAATAGGGGTTTTTCAAAGTTGCTATCTAATTGCAATTTAATGAGGTTATTATCTAATGAACCAGTGCCAATAAGACGGGAATTAAAATACACTTTTAAACCATAATATCCAAACATAAATTCATAATCATGAAGAAGTAACTTAGGAACAGAAATAAGGTTTCGAGTAATGGATGGAACATAAAGTGTATCTTTTAAGTACATAATGAAACCACTCTTTAAAATTAATTTAAGAGTTCCTACGGCTTCAACATGTCTCTCATACCCGTCGCCAACTCTAATCGTTCTTTCCCCCTTTTGTAGCATCCTCTTTGAAAGGAATCCCTACAATGAATTTGTTATATGTACTATGGAACCACTATCAATCCAATAAGTGTTTGAAGGGACATCAATGAAAAAACTTTCGTAAGCGACATAGGAAAATAACAAACCTTTCTTAGGGCACTCTTTTGGAAATGGCCAGGATTCTTATAGAATCAACATTTAGGGCTTGATTCTTTGCTATTACTTGAACTTGCCTTGTCAAAATTTCCTTTTTCCCATTTAGAACCTTTGTTACCTTTAAAAATTTTCTTTTTGTTGCCTTTAGTGGTAATAAGGTAAGTAGTATCCAACTTTTCAATTTTAAGCCTTTCCTTCTCTTGGACACACATGGCTAGAGATGCAAATTCAAAACCGGTTTTTTAAAAAACCGGTCGAAAAACCGAAACCGGTTTTTTAAAAAACCGGTTTTTTTTTAACCGGTTCGGTTATAAATACTATCCGAAACCAGGGTTAGACGGTTTCGGATTTTTAATCTAACCGGTTTTGTTACGTTTTAAAAACCGGTTAAAACCGGTTTTTTTTTTTTTTTTTTTTTTTTTTTTTTATAACCGTTAATAGTTTAAAAAAAAAACCCGGTTTTAACTACTTGAGTACTTGAGTACACTAATATGTTTTTAAAAAAACACTAATAGTTTTTAAAAAAACACTACTTGAGTACACTAATATAACCGAACACTAATAGTTTAAAAAAAAAAATCTTTTTTGACTACTTGAGTACACTAATATGTTTTCGGGTGATGGTCATGCCGAAGCTCGAAATGTATTAGTATTTATATATTTTTAGTTGTATAATTGTATTGTTTAAATAAAAGTTATGGTTGTATTTTTTTTAGTATGTTTCCGGTGCAAATAAAAAGTTATGATTGTATTTGTTTAGTATGTTTCCGGTGTATTGTTTAATTAAATGTTTGATAATTAACAAGTTTATTAAATAAATGTTCGAAGTTTTAAATTCCGAAAAAAACCGAACCGGTATAAAAACCGATTCCGAACATTTATAACCGAAAAAAACCGATTTCGGAAAAACCGAAAAAACCGAAACCGGTTATTAGAAAAACCGGTTATTTTAAAACCGGTTTTCTAAAAACCGGAAACCGGTTTTAACCGATTTTTTTGCACCTCTAGTTCGAACAACTAAAAATCATCAGTTTATTATGCACAAAACATTATTTCTTGCGATACTAAGTATTTATTAGTCATGGGCGCATATACTTTTAATTTTCGTAGTTTAGGATTGTTCGGCAGTTTTTGCACAGGACTGGTAGTAAAAAATGAAGCATAATAATTACACTGATGTAAAAGGAAAACGAGATTACGATTTGTTGTCACGAGCGTAAACTGGGCTTGTGTGTGTGGTGACTTGCATTTTCAATGTGAATGATGGCACTTTATTTATGTATCCCAGCTTCTCTCAACCTGTGTTGAAGAACAGGCCAGTTGTTCTTAGAAGCCCAAGATCGTATAAAGAAAAAGGCTTTCTTCAAAATGGCATAACTTGGGCTCAGGGTGTCCGTTTCAGGACCAGCCGTTTCGAAGCTTAGAACGAGGAGAACGCCGTGGTAACCAGACATAGTCGGGTTATGGAAATTTCGAGCCCCGAAACATTGTATTTTAGGAGTTATTTACGTTTTCGTGTTTTTTAGACTTTTGTTTTTATCATAACTTTCGGCCCGTTTGTCTTTTAGGGCCCGTTTCAGTTTTGTTTTGCTATTTAACTATTGTACTATGTTTCTGGCTATTCAGTTCCAAGAAATACGAAAAGTCTATTTTTGGCAGTTTTTGCTAAGAATCATCCTAATAATCGGTATTCGTGTGAATCAACGATTGTTGGAAGAATCAATCCTGGTATTCGTGTGAATCAACAGTGTCGATTTGTTATCTCATTTTTTAGTCTTAATACAACTATGTATTATTTATCACATGTATGTAATAGTAGTACAAATGAATCTTTAGCTAAAAGTTACATCTAAACTATTGATATAAAGCAGTGATGGGCGGCTGTGGGTGGATTGATGGTGGCGATTTATACCGTGGGTCCCATCAAAAATTACGATAAGGAGGTGCACATCCTGTCATCATTAATTTTAAAGAAACATTTTATAGGAGGACATGGGTCACTTTTAAATTAAAATCAATTTATTTTTACAATTGAAATATCTTTTCTACTATAATTTTTTTTTGTATGATCTAATTTCATTATATTTTAAAATTTCTTGTGATCTTTAATTTAGATCTATTTTGATCTATTTTTATGAAATTTTTCAGGTTTTTTTACATTTTTTTGGGGGTTTATTTTATTTTATACTATTTTTTACAACTTTAACTTTATTTGAATAAGATTCATAAAAATTACTATACTTTTGGAGGAAGTGTGATATTGGGTAAGAAGGTGTGATAATTTAATCTACATGCGCAACTGATGATGTTATCTGGTTTTGCGGGTAAAAACTAGGGAAACCCAAAAAAACACATAAAACGAAAAATTCATATCGAAGTGTTGTGAAACGAATCACTGGATGTTGAATACTTTAAATTGTGTATCCAGTGTCATTTCCAAGGACCTCAACTTGTTCACTCGATGCGAAAGTAGTCTTAGAATAATGAGTACTCATATCAGTGGTAGTGTCATGATACACTTCGGCGTCCCACTGAAAATGATGTTGTGTCATATTCTCGATTAAATCATATGCTTCTTGAGGAGTCTTACGCGTGATATTGCCGCCGGCAGCCACCATAATTTTGTCTCGATCAATCATTGTGATTCCGTAATAAAAGGTTTGGATTTGATCAAGAAGCAAAATTCTATGATCTGAACATTTCCGTAAACATGATTTAAATCTTTCCCAAGCTTGAAATACTAATTCAGAAGTCAATTGCCGGAAATTCAAAATGTCTCTCCTAAGCTGCAACGCTCTAGAATATGGGTAGTATTTTTTTTTTAGAATGGCAGATTTATTAAAAGAAGAACTAGCAAGGAGCTAGAGTTACAAAGTAATCAAGTAAGGGTTTTTAAACCAATCGTTCCAGCTGAACGCGGCTCTACTTTTAAATTTACACCAATGAAAAGAACTAGATACCACATTGTCAAAAATAAACGCCTTCGAGTAAGTCTTGCCTTCAAAAATGAGGTTATTGCGATAATTCTATATATTCCACCACATAACATAAAAAACGCCTTCAAGAATCGCCTTAATTTTAAAAGTAAACCGCAAAGACGTGAACCATGAACACCATTCATCATATGTGTTGACTGCAACAAGATCTAGATTCCACCAGGTAGCAATTTTGCAAGCAATTTGATTAGCCATTTGACAACGAAAAAACAAGTGCTCGGTAGTCTCAATACCATCATCACAAATGGGACAAGTTATCGATTGAATATCAATACCGCGCCGAGTAATGTTTAGCCTAGAAGGTAAAGCGTCCATCTTTATTTTCCAAGCAAACACATTTATTTTAATAGGGACGAATTTAACCCAACGCGTCTTGGAGGAATCAGACTTAAGGCGATTCGCATCAATAACTTTGCGAATAGATGCCACCGAGAAATCCCCTGAGCCCTCCAATGACCAAGCCCATCTGTCTGCCATAGGAGTTAAATTAACCAAGCTGACCAAATTCACAAGCGTATCGAGTTGGACTTGCTCGACACCTCCCCTAACAGGGCGACGAAACGACCTGTCCAAACACAAATCATTAAGTTTAGCCCGGACACTTACCTCCTTGCGATCTTCTAAGGCGAACAGCCGAGGGAAAATGTCTTTGGCGACTCCAACACCGGACCAGTTGTCATGCCAGAACGAAGTAGATTCGCCATTACCCAACTTGAGACTCAAACAATCGAGAACGTTTACACCTTGTTTCTGCAACTCCTTAACTTCTTTAACAATAGACAACCAGCAAGATCGAACCCCTGTATTACGGATCAGCCCAATATTACCATCATTGCCGTGAATGGCTCTAATAACCTTCGACCATAGACAGTTCTTTTGATCATAGAACTTCCACAGCCATTTAGTCATAAGTCCCCTATTGAGAGCGAAGAGACTAGAAACGCCCAAACCTCCATTAACCTTGTCAGCTAAGACGTAGTTCCATTTTACCCATGAGGCTTTACTGCTGCCACATTCATGACCGTTGAAGAATTGACGTCTTATTGATTCCAGCTTGTGAAGCACACTCGACGGAACACGAAAGATAGACATGTAAAATATAGGAATCGATCCAAGTACTGACTTTAAGAGAGTTAATCGACCACCGATGGATAAAGCATTCATTTTCCACTTAGAAAGCCGAGATTTTACCTTTTCAATGACTTCATTCCACGCCTCCGACCTAGACATAAGACCACCCACTTTGGTGCCTAGATAAGAAAAAGGACTATTGAGAATAAGGCATCCCAATTTTCCAGCCGCATGATGCACATTATCTCGATTCACATGAACTCCCATAATCCTACTTTTGCTCATATTTATTCGAAGGCCCGAAGCAAGATAAAAACATTCTAACACGTGGGTAAGCGTATTTATGTTTTTGTCATTCCATTGTCCAACAAACACCGCATCGTCCGCATAGAACATGTGCGACAAATTTACCGATTGGCTAAGTCTGATCCCCGTAAACATACCAGCGTCAACCACCTTTTGGAAAGAAAGATGCAAACACTCCATGACCAGTATAAATAAAAAAGGGGAAAGCGGGTCACCTTGCTTCAATCCTTTAAAGAATTGGAATTCTTCAGTAGGGCTCCCATTGATAAGAATAGAACCACGCGAAGACTTTAGGCATTTCTGAATCCACTCGCACCATTTGTTCCCAAAACCAAATTTTCTTAAAACATCATCCAGGAAGTCTCATCTAACTGAGTCGAATGCTTTCTCGAAATCAACTTTAAAAATCAACGACCGCTTCTTTTTACTTTTGCACCATTGCAACACCTCGTTAAGGATAAAAGGGCCATCAAGGACTTGTCTCCCCTTAATAAAAGCCGATTGGACATTACTGACAATATCCCCTAAAACTTTAACAAGCCGATTTGTCAGAATTTTCGCTATAATCTTGTATATACTGCCAATGAGACTAATTGGTCTAAAATCCTTAACCAAATTAGC